>CM044399.1:31830000-31837500 GCA_024322285.1 Musa beccarii | reverse complement strand
GGTGGATGTAAAATCAACAACTGTCATGTCCTTCAAGTCGCACGTTGTTTCTACCACATCGCTTCAAACGAAGTTTTACCATAACATTCCTCTAATTTAGAATTCAATTTAATTTCTAGCGAAATGAATAGTCATTGGCCAATGGGAACAACGGGAACTATATAATAGTCCATACTCTAGATAAGTTTGTATTTATCCGAGAAAGCTCCTTTCTATCATACAATCTATTTCTAAGAAAGATGTTTGCTTAAGACTTATTGAACATCTCCAACAGACCTCAATCATGAAGATCTATTGAACAAAAACTATAAACCTCAAATCTTTAATTTAATATATTTCAATCCCGAAAAAATCAATTATTAGTCAAATAAACTGTCCAATGACCAAAACAAAAAGTCGTAAGTGATACGATTTATCATACTTCGAAGAGTTCATAAAAAATGACTTGATGATCATGATGAACTATGTTTTCTAGTCATTAAACCGATCTCTAATTCACACAACTATGTTTTCTGTCATGACTAAACCGGTCACCAAGTACACACTTCTCCTACAATCCATGTTCAGGATTATCAAAAAAGTAAGATAATCGAGATCAGAGAAATAGCGCTCATTGTGATCCATGAAAGAATCTCTTATTTAAAGTCAAAGATCCCTTCACAAATTCTTTTCACTTAACCATTTTATTGCAAAACATACATATAAGCCTATCATAGGCATTTTAATAGTTCAGGTTCAACTTCAATTCCATAAAATCAAGTTCAAATATATTGAATATCTTTCCTCGAATCGCTGGATATTCAATGCTATCATACAATGCTCAGCAACGGTTTTAAAACCAGCGAAACAGGCATTTGCCTATTTTTGACTGAATAATGCTCTATTACAATATTGATAGTATTCGAAACATAATGACAAGAATTTCTTTATGATACAAGCCTTGTTAATGAACATCAAATGGAATTTGCCTTTGGCAAAATCTTTACAAGTTTGACAATTGTAAACCAACTCAAAAGGACACGGACAAGCACAAGCATTTGATTTTAGACAAGCCGTTTACAATTTTGTCCGTGACAGCATGCTAATTCAACTGCAGCTTATTTATTTGATTACTTGATCCCATAATCCAGCTTATGACCAGAAAAGTCCCATGAACTAGCTTGTTGGAATATTATTGAGGTTTGAAACTCTGCCGAATGAAGGCACCAGTAAAACTTTGCAGCTAACGGTGGTTTAAAACCAGTCTCCTGCATCATAAATCGATTTGCTAGAAGCTGATAAGGAAATAGGACTCTAACTAATCGTGTCTTGGTATCAAAAAGAAATAAAAATGGAAAAATTTCTGATGGCCATCCGTCACCAAGCTATGCCATGTGACGAGAGATTCATTAAGAGCGCCATGATTGTGTGAAAAAGGACAACATAAATTTCAAAGAACATTTCAGTTCATAATCTTTAAAGTAAGCAGATTTATCAAACATGCAGTTGATAAAACACAATTTTGATGTATAATAGGCTTGATATTTCCATTTTTTATTCTAAATTCCTATCAAGGATTTGTATAATTCAAACTTCTAAGAAATATTCCAGGCAAGATCCAACAAGCACCGGATTTCCTAAACATCTATATCGAAACATGATAAATTTTCTGGTCTCAATAAAATAGCCAAGGTTCCTAATATTTTTATCAATAGTTTGGTAAAAAAATCTACACAAAACAGTCAACAGATGCATATGGTTCTGAACCATGTTATCATAGTTTTGAGAAAAAAAAAACTTTGCTTATTGGGAGAAACAGGGCACCTATAGTCCTATTCTAGACAACATATAATTGGTTTGATAGTTGTTGGGATTGCCTTATCTAGCCTCTAATTGTTGATTTTATACATTATAACAAGATTACTAACATGCATAGATACAATAGCGTATATGTTACAGCAAATGCAAAAGTATCATAGTGTTGAATCTCGAATTTTGATGATGAAACTAATTGAGTGTGTTTTGTTGTTTAACTACGTGTTGAGTTACGCAGGTCTACTATCGATCATGATTAGACAGTTGACGCTGGAGGAATTGACGTTGCGCCGGAGGTGATCACGTCAGGATATTGATGTCGGCCGAGGTTCGATGGCGACTATCGGCAGGAGGCTTCGACGTCGGGCATCGGGCCAAGAAGTGCGGAGTTGCGCCATGGATATCGGGGTTGCGGAGGTCAACCGTCGATTGGACAACAAGCCGCAAGAGAGGCGATGTGCGAAGGATCGAGCAAGCGTTACCACCAATGACGCGTCTTAGAACAGCGAATGTCAATTCGTGTTGTAATGTAACCGTCTAGATCGGCAAGTAGGGTGTTTGGTGTTTGTTTGTGCGGGAGTAACTACGATAAGGATGAAGGCGTAAAAAGCGAAACAAAGGGCCAAGTCAAGTGCGATGGATCATTGGGAGTTCGAGTGTTCGATGGAAGTCCGAAGATTCGTTGGGAGTCTTCAGGAACCGCAGTGAGAACGAGTAGGGAGCTTGCCGAAGGGTTTTCGGAAGTTCGCCGAAAGGTTCGTCGGAAGTTCGCGAAGCTTGCCAAGAAAGATCGGAGCTTGCCAAAGAAGCTCGGGAGAACTCGCCAAAATCATCGTAGAGTCCGAGAGCTTGCCGGGAGTCCGCAGGATGGTTTCCGAGGGATCGTCGGAAGACTGCCAAAAGTTCGCCGGAAGAAGACTTGACTTGCGGACTTTGTAATAGCTTAGGAATGTCTTTAATTTCGTAGTTAGCACATTAATTTGGGTTAGGATTAGGTGTTAATCCTTTAACCCAAGTATGGGCCCATTGGGCCTTGTTTGGGACTGGTTTAGGCCGAGTTTTCGGCCCAAACCAGAAGTTGATATGTGCTGGGCGGTGGCACCGCCAAAAAGATCTGAGCCGGGCGGTGGCACCGCTGGTGAAGCGATAACACCGCTTTGCTAGAAGCGGTAGTACCGCCCTGCGTGTCTGGGCTGAGGCGGTAATCTTCCTCTTTGTCTGGTCAGGCGGTAGTACCACCTCGCTGTGTCGATCTGCCCGGTGACAGCGATAACACCGCTTGTGACAAGCGAGCACCGCCTTGACAGGAACTTCAATTTGATTTCAAATTTGGAGCTCAAATTTGAAACCATTTTGGATCTATAAATACCCCTCCTTTCTCAACTGAAAGAAAAACCGTTAGAGAGTTAGATTTTGAGCAAAAGTCTTGGGAAAGTCTTCAATTGCTTGAGTGTTCACCTCCTTCTCTTTGTGAAAACTTGTAAGAGTGTGAACCTCTTGTAAAAGGGTTGTAAGAGGGGTATTTGGTCCTTCCCCTATAAAAGGATTTGCTAGTGGAAGTTGGGAGCCTCATCAGAGAAGGCTTCGGAAGTGGATGTAGGTCGGATGACCGAACCACTATAAATCTGATTTGCATTTACGTTCTTGCTATTTACTTTGCTGCAAACCCTCTTCATTTGCTGCTTTATTTACTCAACTTTATCTTTATCTTCTTACGTATGCTTTAAAGTTAAAACGTAATCTTTCCGGGTTCAAACGAAACGCCGCATTCATTCGTACGAAATTTCCGAACTTGTATTAATCGCTGAAAAATCTATCGTTCTTTACCGCTGCACTAATTCACCCCCCCCTCTTAGTGCCACTCGATCCCTAACAATTGGCATCAGAGCCACGTTCTTTCTCTTTCGGATTTACACCCGTGAGAAATGGCTCTAAATGGTTTTTAAGAGGGCTTTTCGGTTTTTCGTCCACTGTTCTTTAACGGTTCGGACTACACACATTGGAAAACTCGAATGAGAGTTTTCATGCTTTCAATGAATTTGGATTTGTGGAACATCATCAAAAATGACTTTCAACCTTCCTCTAAACCGACGAACGAATGGTCGGATTTGGAGAAACGGTCTTTTTCTTTAAACGCAAAGGCTATGAATGTCTTATTTTGTGCTTTAGACAAGAACGAGTTCAATCGAATTTCAATGTGCGAAACGGCTTTCGATATTTGGCGAACACTTGAAATCACGCACGAGGGAACTAGTAGAGTTAAAGACTCGAAAGTAAACCTCTTATTGTATGATTTTGAGCTATTCCGAATGACACCAAGCGAAACTATCGGCAATATGTACACCCGCTTCACGGATGTCGTCAATAGCTTGAAAAGTCTTAGTAAATATTTTTCGAACTTTGAACTCACTAACAAGATTTTAAGATCCCTCCCAAAGAGTTGGGATCCAAAAGTATCCGCAATACAAGAGACAAAATTTAAATGATTTTTCATTGGAAGAACTAATCGGTTCACTAATGACATATGAAATGAGTTTCTTCGAATATTTGAAACATGATAAACATATGAACCACCTTCTAAAGAACAAGAAGGATTTGGAACATCGGACAAATGAATGCCACTTGAGTGATGACTCAAGTGATGAGGACAATGAGGACATTGAACTTTTAATGAATCTTAATAAGTTCATTAAACAAAAATCTAAAATAGACAATGAACTTGAACGGAGGAAGAGGCCAAAGAAGAAGAAGAAGGCTTGCAAAGAAGAATCAAGTAAAGAAGAGGCAAAATGGGCTTTAACGGTTTTCGACAATGAGGTAAGAAACTCACCCAAGTTGCTTCTATCTTATTTTGAAATTATATGATGCTTAACTTAGTTGGTAGGATTTTTTTTATGCTTTTTCCTTTCTAGTATTTTTGAAAAGTAAAAATTATGAATGATATTTGCATGATTTGTGATATTGCCTAGAATTAATCCATGCATGTGTATCGTAATGTTTTATATTTCATTTCTAAACATGATGCTTGATGATTTTGTATCATGCATGAGCTTTTGAAGTAATGAAGTGTCATACTGTGATGATGAAACTTATTTTTCGAATTTATAAATGGATGCATGATTTTATTTGAACATGGCCTTTTAACATAAAAATTGAAAGTGTGCTATCATTTTTATGTATTTGGTCTTTACGGTTTTATGACTAAGCTCGTGTTTTATTTTAATACATGTTTTCATAAAAATTTTGAATATGCTCACATCAAATTGCTTAAAATGAAAATGTATTTTTTCATTCTATTGAGATGAATGAATTCATGTTATGAGACTTGTGAATCTCATGAAAATAAACATGATGAATATTTTAAAAAATGTGCCTCATGTTTTCGATCTTAATGATTTCTCTTTAAACTTGCTCTTTGGACCTATATGAAAAACATAAGTATACTCATAGGAATGTCAAATCACTTGAAATGGAACACATAAAAAATGAGAAATTGCACCATCATGATGCTTTACGTGTAATGCTTTTGATCTTAATAGGCTAAATGATAACTTATATTTCAAAGTAATACAATGATGACTTTCATATAAATAATTGGACATACATTATAAAATCATCATTGAAATAAAAATATTAAAAGTTTGTTATTATGCTTAATGACTTTGTGATATCATATTTTGATGACAAACTCATGTTTTGGTCTTAAATTTGATAATCATCATTTGAAACATGAGCACACTTGTTTGAAACAAAATGAAACACATTATCATGATAAATTAAATCTCATGTCTTGAAACAATGTATTGTTTTGACAATGTTTATAATGAAGTTTGTCTTCCGGTTTTGAATATTTTGATTTGGCATATAAAGGCAAAAGACATACTTATATGATGAAACATAAAGAAATTATATTTACTATCTTATCGAGATTAATGATTTCATGACATCTTAAGAATCTCATAAATTATAGAAGTGATTTCGATGAATTGATTATGATTTGATAATTTGAACTTTTCTCTCATGTTTCAATACTACTTTGTATGCTTCATGACTTGTTGATTGAAATAATGATGTAGACTTTTGATGTATCACTTGTCATGATTAATGCAAATTACTAGCATTTTAAATCTAAAAAATGATTGCTTCTTTTTATCATTTACCAAAGAGGAGAACAATTCAAGTTTATGTTTTTTTTTTGTGAATCTCATAAACTATGTTAATGATTTTGATGATTTGAACTTGAGTGAGCTTTATCACAATCCAAGTCTTGATATCTTAATACTTGATACTTGAAATTCTTATGCATGAATCAAATTGCTCTTTGTGCTATATCTTTTAAATGAATCATGAGCCTTATTATCATATATTTCATAATATAGAAATGACAAGATTTCTTTGTCTTGTGTGGAAAATTAAATATTTGACATAAATGAAATTTGCTTTATGATGAATCATGAATGATGTCTTTTGGTGTTAATCCTTTTTAATATTTCACATTGATATCTTTCATGAATTCTTTGCATCTGTTTTGTGGTGTTAATCCTTTTTAATATTTCACATTGATATCTTTCATGAATTCTTTGCATCTATGTTTTGTATGCATCATGAAAAAATTGAAATATTGATTGGTGCTAAATTATTTCATTGAAATATTATTCATCCATTCTTTTCGATAGTGACAAAGGGGGAATTAGCTTGCTAGCTTATGTATCACAAGTGAAAATGACAAACATAGTAGCTAGAACTTGCAAAAGGCAAAACTTACACTTCTCAAAATGAGAAGAAAGAAATTGTAAAGTTACATTATTTTTTAACTCATGAGCTTGCATGTTTAAAATGTTATAAATTTTACAAAAATTACTATCTCATTGCAAACAAAAAGTTGATGACTTGCAAAAGGAAAACTTAGGTGCAAAAGAGAAAAATTGAAAGGGAGCTAGTTTGCGTATTGCAAAGTATGCTAGCTTATCATTATTGCTTGCTTGCTTGTCATAAATTTTCCTCATACCATGATTTGTTTATGACTCCCTTGAATTCATGACTTGATATGTTAAAAATTCATGATGGAAATTTGTTATTTTGTCATGATGGAAGCATTCATGTAAAGGGAAAAGAATTGTATTCTTCCCTTCTTTTTGACAAAATCAAAGGAGGAGAAGATTTATTGCTAGCTTACATGATTAATTTGCTAGCTCATTCAAGAGGAAGAAAATTGCTAGCTTGTGCATCAAAAGAGAAAATCTTGCTAGCTTGAACATTGAGAAGCAAAAAAGTTGCTATCTCAAGAGAGGCAAAAATCTTGCTCAATTTTACTTCTTCAAAATTGCTTACATTTTTGTTACAAATTATTGTTGAATCTCATGCAAGATTATTTGAAGTATTTGATCCTTCCTTTCTTTTTGATGCTAACAAAGGGGGAGAAAGTTTTTAGCTCGAACATTGCAAAAATTTGCCATCTTGATTCCTATTTTGCAACTTCATAAGAAGCTAAGAATTATTATATCAAAGGATGCAAATATTGCTATCGTGAGAAACAAGGTGCAAACTTGCACATCTCAAGAAGTAAGTGAAAATTACCATCATTGCCCATCCTTGAAACTTGCTATGATTGAATAGTATTATTTGATGTTGTATTGCAAAAATGTTGTATGATGTGATAAATAGCTAGTGTGTTGTAAGAAATTTGCATATCTTTTAAACTAGCTA
>CM044399.1:31532500-31825000 GCA_024322285.1 Musa beccarii | reverse complement strand
AGTTCATAAAAAATGTTTTAAAAATCTCCGACTTGAAATCATGATGGAACTATGTTTTCTAGTCATGACTAAACCGATCTCTAATTCAATCACTAACTATGTTTTCTAGTCATGACTAAACCGGATCTCTAATTCAATCACCAAGTCGACGCAATCACAATGATGAGTAGCTAAAAATTTGTAGCGATATTTCATTCCCTAAGGAGACATAAATTTTACCATGTTCAATTGAATTATCAATTGGTTTTCTTTTAACCAAAAAAGTAAATTGATAATCTAGTTTATCTATTTTCATGAGTATGAAATAGAAAAAGTCTCATGTAAGGCAACACTAAGATCCTTATTCTTTCTTTCATCTGAAAGAAAGAATCTGAATATTGTTACTGGGGGTAATCATGGATATTTAAAGAATCAAAGATCCCCTTCCACAAATTCTTTTCACTTAAGTGGAAGGCCATTCTTATTGGAATACAACAATATAATAACAATACACAATATATATCATACATACAGGCATAGCATAGGCCTTGTTTATTTTATATAGATTTTGTTTTACTTCAGGTTCAACAATTTTTCCATCAATTCCATAAAATCAAGTTCAAATATATGGAATATCAAAATTTCCCCCCAATCGCTACGTTACATTGATTTACAATTATCTTCATTTGAGGCATCTAAGATATAAGATAGAAAGAAATGGGATTCAGACAATTTTTTATCCTATTTTTTCCCACGCCACAGCACAGCTTTAGAAGTTTTAAAACCAGTGATGAAAGTGATGAAATTAGTACGACAAACTCCCTACTCTTTAGTCTTCACATAGAATGTGAAATTGGGATACCCTATTTTTGACTTTAGGCTTTGTGTGGAAGGGAATAGAGATGCTTTTGTTTCACGCTTCAATTCAGAATGCATCATGTGATAATTCATATTTCATAAATATGGGACATAATGAATATAACATAGTACGAGCATATTCTGAATGTGAATGATAGACCCCAAATTTCTCTTTTTTTTATTCAAAAAAACTTCCACTTGTATTTGACACTTGATTATGCTTGTGAGAAATCAAATGGATTCTAAGAATCCATTCTAAGAATTCATTCTAAGAATTCAGAACAAAAGAAAAGGTTGTTCTCTTTAAGATTTTTCCGTTTTATGTGGGATACAATGTGATCCCATCTTTTGTTTCTGATGGAAACGATCTGGGACGGAAGGATTCGAACCTCCGAATAACGGGACCAAAACCCGCTGCCTTACCACTTGGCCACGCCCCATTTTTCCTGTTTGGCACTAGTCAAGACTATTATTAATATTAGTTGATATGTGCTTTGGCGGTGCACCGCCTATGCAGCCAAAGAGCCAGCCAGCGGTAGCACCGCTTTGGCTGAAGGCGATAGTACCGCCCCTATCAGAACAGGGCTAGGGCGGTAGTACCGCCCCTGCTGTGTCAGTCTGCCAAACTAACAGGCGGTAGCACCGCCTGTGACAGGCAATAGCACCGCCCCAGCACCGAGAACTTCAATTTGATTTCAAATTTGGAGCCCAAATTTGAAACCATTTTGGATCTATAAATACCCTTCCTTTCTCAGCTGAAAGGAAAACCCTTATAGAGTTAGATTTTGAGCAAAAGTCTTAGGAAAGTCTTCAATTGCTTAAGTGTTCACCTCCTTCTCTTTGTGAAAACTTGTAAGAGTGTGAACCTCTTGTAAAAGGGTTATAAGAGGGGTATTTGGTCCTTCCCCTACAAAAGGATTTGCTAGTGGAAGTTGGGAGCCTCATCGGAGAAGGCTTCGGAAGTGGATGTAGGTCGGATGACCGAACCACTATAAATCTGGTTTGCATTTACGTTCTTGCTATTTACTTTGCTGCAAACCCTCTTTATTTGCTGCCTTATTTACTCAACTTCATCTTCATCTTCTTACGTATGCTTTAAAGTTAAAACGTAATCTTTCGGGGTTCAAACGAAACGCTGCATTCATTCGTACGAAGTTTCCGAACTTATGTTAATCGCTGAAAAATCTATCGTTCTTTACCGCTGCACTAATTCACCCCCCCCTCTTAGTGCCACTCGATCCCTAACACAGTGCACAATTCATGACCCACCTATCATTGTTGTCAGTTTGAATACTACCAAGACGCTTGATAACTTCCATCCCACTGCTAACTCTTCCAAAAATGGTATGTTTTCTTGATGTCATATCAAATGCAATCAATGTTGACAGTACCAAATTCTAAATGCAGGAAAATACCCCAATTTCATGACTCATTTTTCTTTATGATCGACAAATGAGAAAAGAAGCCAAAGGAACAAGTGATTGGACAGTTTATCATATAACAGATTCAAAAGTTGAAATTTGTAACTTGGCCAGAATTTCATTGTAGAAGTAAATATGGCTACTTGTAATCAAGATATACCATGAGCCTAGTGATCATTGTCCATGGCATATTAAATTCTAAATCCATTGAGAATAACTCAATCACATGGACCTTATTTTTTATGACTGCAAAATGACAAGATGAAGCCAAAGGTAACATAAGAAAATCCAAACAACTAGGAACAAATTTATAAGCACAGTGAATGTACAATTCAACAGACAGATCCAAAAGCTGAAACTTTGTGACTTGGTCAAGGAACTTCATTCTAATAGTAAATGTTGATACTTGTTATCGAGAAATGCCATGTACCAGGTGTTCTATAAAGTAAACACAAACCATATGTAGTTTTCATGCTTGTAATTCCTTTACATAGTATAGAAAGGGGGGAGAAATGATGGTCAAGTGCATAAGACACCCATCTACATGAGGTCTAGGCAGGATATTTTCATGACTTGAATCCAGGTCATCTGAGTAGCAAAGGGGAAACTTACCATGACACTGAAGGTTGTCCTCAAACTCCACAAATATCTAGAATAAAGTATATCTTTAGTGTGGGTATATAATGTTTCTACACTTCGCATTTATTTCCAGTGCTTGTGGCAGTCCATAGAGCTAATAAAAAGAGATCAAACAATGAATATCTTGATCATCCATGCCATGGCAAAGCACAGGCATGTAAAAAACAAAGAATTAATAAGAAGGCTTCAATATAAATGTTCAAAAGTCAGCTCATAATGCAATCTCAAGAAGGGAAATTGTTGGACTTAAAAATGTTGCCATGTTCATAGAAGTGCTTTAATTGCAAGGGAACTAACAGCTTCCATAAAAAATATATATATCTTTTGTCATAAATAAAAAAAATATTTTCACCAATGTGTAGTTCTTTCAAATGCAAAATATGTTAACTAGCAAAATAAGCCTTGGAGCTGCAAGTGATATCTATATTTATAAACTGATTACATAAAGTCCTAGCAAATCCATTCTGACCAAGAAATTCAACTAAATTCATGAACTTATGGCCATAAAAATATGAATAACCAAAATAGCAACCTCCTATCTCTTCACAGAAAAATATTAGATGACTTCAAAAGTCCTTCATACATCCAACTTCAGCATCAATAATTTCACTGGGCCTAAAAGTCTGGAGATCCTGAGTGGTTTTCCGGGTCCAGTACCAGCACAGGGTATTGGTTCTCATGACATAACAACTTTCAAAAGCTGGGCCAGGTATTGCATTTGGTCAAAGAGCTAACTGATTTATAGGATCCCAGTTAATTACAGCAAATGCAAGCTCCAGATATATGTCTAAAACATTGACAAAGAATTAACTAGCGTTCGTAGAAGTAGCTTCACCTGTAAAATGCAGATTCGGGACAGCCACTATGAAAGATACAGTTTCAGTTTATCAACTAGAAAGCAGAAAACCATAGCAATTCAGAAGACAGCATATTATTGATAAGCAACCACGTTGGTGATGTCTCACTACTTGACAACAAAGAAACCAACTTTAAAAATTACTTATCTCAAATGAAAAAGAGAAAGAAATAATAACAGTCTTGCAATCATTCATAAAAACAAACAAACCAACTTGAAAGATTACTTCTCTCGAATGAAAACAAGAAAGAGACATGGAAACAAAGTTTTGCAACCAGTGTTGACATACCATCTAATGACTGGCACGGTGCTAAAGTTATAAAAAACTGACTTCCATTAGTGTTAGGACCAGCATTTGCCATTGATATTATGCCCGCTCCTGTATGCTTCAGCTCGGGCCTTATCTCATCCTCAAACTTTGGGCTGCACAGATTTAAGGCACAACAATCATATCAATCGACGATGCAGTTAACTGACCAGAAAATCAATAATCCAATTGCAAGAAAACCATGAACTCAGTGAAAATAAATTCATTAGAAGAACTTCTATCAATGTCCCGCATATTCCTGCTAAGATAAAATTATGAAACCTCATCTGTCCCCAAGAAAAATCAAGCAAAAAGAGAACTTTTCGCCACCTAATTCTTAGGGGGAAAACGCCAAAGAAGAATTCCAGACAGTTACTAACCCGTAGATGGATTCACTACCCCTTCCAGTCCCCGTCGGATCTCCACCTTGCACGATAAAATCCTACTCAACATACCGGACTAATTAGCCAAAACGACAAAAGAAAAGAATTATCTTCTTCTCCAAGAGGTTAGATTAGGGTCATAGGAAGAAAGAGGAGAAACCTTGATGATCCTATGGAACTTGACGTTGTCGTAGTACCCCCTCCTGGAGAGCTCCACAAAGTTCCTGCAAGTCTTGGGGGTGTGCTTGTAGTACATCTACGATCCACCCAACCAGACGCGACATCAGAGAGAGATCCGCGAGCACAGATCGAGAGAAGAGGAAAAGGACCGGGAGGGAAGGAGACTACCTCGACGGTGAAAGGACCCATGGAGGTCTCCAACGTGACCTCCGGCGTGCCGCCGTCGGCGCTTCCCCACATGGCACCAGCGATGAGGACGGTAGTTTTGAAAGACGTCCCCCCGCGAGAGAATTTATTGCAGCGGTGTAAAGCTATGATAGGATTGTTCTAGAATTGAATCTTGAGTATGGATCATGTTACGTTCATATCCGATCCGATAGTGAAGTGAAAATTTTAGCTTAATCGTTATCGGATCGGGTTATTGGGTACCAGTGTCGATCGTCAACGTTTCCACGGATTTCATCCGTTGTCTCCATTCGGCACAACCATTGGATCATTTACGTGGGTCCACAATAAATTATTGGCAACAAAATAAGTTTTCTGCCTGAGGAGTTGCAGCTGATCCTGGAGATCCGTAGTTGCGCCAATGAAAACAACCCTAGCGAACCGGAGGGAGATCGCGACAGTGGAAAGCTACCGCGGAAGGGCGTAGCTTCCATGGCGATCCCCCGTTCCATGGTAGCTGGCGGCACGGTGGTCCTCGCGGAGTTCTTCGCTGTCACCGGTAACGCGAGCACCGTGGCCTACCGGATCCTCGGGATGGTCCCTCCGGATTCCGACTCAGGCTCTGCTTATCCGACGACCGGAACATCTTTCACCTCCTCATGGCCGATGGGATCGCCTTCCCCTGCATGGCCAACAATATTTCTATTCTCTTTGATGATATGTTGCTCGATCTCATGCTGGTTGTTTCTGTTTATTTGGCTAAAGTTGGAGGAGCTTGACCAATCGTTTTGTCATGAATGATGATCTTTCTCTCGACTGGATAATGATTCATCATTATAGATCCGTTCTTGATATGCTACATCATGATCTGCGAGTCATGTCATGGTTTGTTTGTAACTTACATTGAGATAGTTGATTTCAACCGGTGATTTTGGGAAATAGAGCCTCTCGTAATGGTGTAGCTTGTTAGTCTAATTATGACAGCGAAAGATAGAATTATGTTGACTAGAGAGACTACACCAGAGAAAATTGAAGCAGTATGTATTCTCCAACAAAAGACGTACTACTTTTTGGCGAGACAGGACCGGATTTAGGAATGACATTGTTATGATTGTTGATTTGTTTCAGAGTTCTTCCAAATCAGAAAATTTTGTGGTATTGAATTCCACTTCTCTTACAATGGCACCGACAGAGATAAAGCAAACTATGTTTGCTGATTACAGGCTTATAACAAGTTTTCCTGTCCTTTAGGAATTTATCATGGAGATAACTTCAGGAAGGATACAGGTGATCAGGGGAAACTTGTTAATTTGGTTCAATTGAGCTTTGCAAAAGAGAATTAGGGGAAAACATCTTCTCAGCACGATAGTTGCTGAGGAATTATCACAAAATCCATTATAGCAGATGCGCTTAAAGGTATACCTTAGAAAGGCCTATGGCTCCATTCAATGTGGTCTTTAGAGAGAATTTATTTGGGATTGCCTGATAGGCTTTAGAGAACATTTTTATTTATTTGGGATTCCCTGAATGCATAATTAGCTTCATTATGTAATCAATCCTTTTTAATGGTTTTGATTGGATATCTTCCAGGTGAAAGGGCCTCATGCCCCCAAGCCTAGAGTCTCATCAACATAAAGGTCCATGTTCATTTTAGCACTTGATCCTGAACCTTCTATTGTCACTCTCGAGTCTTTTCATAGAAATTGCTAAGATGGATAATGAAATAATTGTTCTAATCTCTGAAACTACTTGGAAGTAATATTTATCTTAGCTCGTCAAGATATAGAGCAAATTATCATTATCGTATCTGTACTTATGAAGTTTCATTCAAATTTTAGCGGAATTATGATTTTGGTGGAAAAATCTTTGATAGAATAATGTAAAAAAAGAGAACATTTTTATTTACCCCCGCAAATCCCCGAGACACCGTAAGGGTGTTGCCCCATCTTAAGCTAATTGAGCAACTATTGGAGGCCCCCCTCAACAAAAGCTGACCCAATAAGGTTCCAAAGATCATATCAGCACTCCTAGAAGAGGATCGGGTCTAGCTCATCAGCTTTATCGGAAATAACGTTGATGTGTTCGCCTAGCCTCAGGGACATGTCGGAAATCAATTCAGAAGTCACGCAACATGAGCTGAACATCTTCCTCAAAGCTTGCAATGGCTATCCAATGTAGTTGTTAAAAAGTCTAATGGAAGCTGGAGGATGTGTATTGATATCACTGATCTCAATTGGGCATGCCCAAAAGACTACTATCCACTCTTAAGGATAGATCAACTGGTAGATACCACCTTAGGACACGAAATCCTCATATTCATGGATGTCTTCTCGGGCTACAATCATATTTGGATGGCCCCTCGGGACTAAGAGCACATCGCCTTCATCACCAATTGAGGGGTATATTGCTATAAAATCATGCCCTTTAGTTTGAAGAATGCCGGAGCCACATATCAAAGGATGGTCAACAAGATGTTTAAGCATCAAATCAAGAGAAACATAGAGGTGTATGTCATAGGCTTCCTTCATGACCTCTAAGGCTTGGATGGCCTTTACATTCGTTAGGGACATACCCCCCGAAGATGAGCTTATTTGCTCAACCCCCAAACTACCCGAGGATGACGCTACAACTTTAGGTGAAACTCAACTCATGGAATTGGAAGAAGGGGAAGACATCCGAACATGTGACCAATGAAAAAAAGTCCCGAGATGAGAGCTGCCCAAAGTGCCAAAGGGAAAAAGGAGCGAATGAGCAGAATTGGCTCTCCCCTCTCCTGCGTAAGGTTTATAGGAAGTAACTATCGTTGACGTGACCCTTCATGATCCCTAAAAGAGGAAAACAAATCAGCTCGTCAAAATGACGCCTTGAAGAAGCCTTACGAACCTAGAGATTCGAGCCTCATTATAATTGAAGTGATGCCTTCTATTAAAAAAAAGAAGCTAACTATGGCAAAGCCAGGAGATGTACCAAAGTCGTGCAACTCAGGAAAAGACGAAGGCCCACTATGGCGAGACTAGGAGAAGTGCCCGAGTTGATAATTGGCAACATCGACGGAGTCGACATGGAGCATGTGCTTAACACATGTCCGAAGAGAGCATAGTCAACTCAATGGACGACGTTCGACCAACTCTGTGCTGCCTAGAACCATACTGGTCAATGCTACACGGTGGGGGACTGAATGGGTTGACCTATCATACCATGGCATTCACTTCTTAAATCTATAACCCTTCTTATTGTTATGTTGTCTACTGAAGTAGAGCTCCCATTAGCTTCCGATCATATCTCTGTATGACCCAGTCCCTCGTGGGATAGGTCTCGAGTGTGTCACATTACCTCGAACTATTCCACCATGATCCGCTGCATCAGGTCGCATCCTGATGATATCTCCATTGCATTTTTATTATTGTGGATGAACTCAGTACAATTTTTTCATATGTGGCCTCTGCTTGTACATCGCAGGGCCTTTGCCACCTCCGATTGTGTTCATTCCTTTGGCAATTAACCTTTGTCCACCTGCTCTCAAGTAACAACTAGACGAAGCACAACTTTAGGACATTCTATTCCCTAGCACCTCTCGAAGTTCACTGGCTTCACTGAAATTAGTGCGTCATTGTCTGAATCCTAGGTCTTTGCCCCCCAGCATAATCTTCGCTGTGTATCACTTCTTTCACAACTACTCGAATGACGACACTACAGTATATTCTTCAAGAGTACTCGTCTTTGTGTCCTCTTGCCCTATGCCAAGACCTTTTGGACCCCAACTTTGCCTCTGTAAGTTGAGTAACCTTAGTTCCTTCGTCAAATGGTTCGTCGAGATAAGGTGCATGTGCATCGAAGCTCCCTTTGTCTTTGGCACCAAACAGGATGAGTTCGCTCTATCAAAATGAGGGGTTTATGGAATGACATGATCTCGCTTTTGCCTCTGTAAGAATTCATTCCTTGATCTTTGTTTAAGGAAAGCTTCGTACATTCACTTCATGTTTCGTCTTCTATGTTGACTCCCTTCATGCAGCTTGGGTACTTAACCAAGTTATACTCAAGTTACTTAACTCATCGATTTGCATTGAGTTGATGGTGATCCTTATGCCCACCATTCCATGAGTTAACCCTTCGTTGAGTTCAATCTCCATATCGACTTCAAGTGTGCTTTCATTTGGTGGCCTTGGGTCACTCCTCCACTTGATCTCACAATGTGTCCACCAGTACATTATCTTATATGAGATCATGCAACAACTCATCGCTTGCTCAATCCGTTAAACTTTGTGAAGTTATTGTCTTGAGATACCCACTCCTTAACATGTGCGGTCCGTTACATATGATTCTCCCTCTTGAGTGTTAGGACTTATCCCTCCTAGATATATGTCATATTGGAGCAGCTTCTCTCTTCGCATCCTTCCCATTAAAAATTTCGGAGACCACTCTCCCCTTGGACTACTCTACCTTACCAAACAAACTGTGTATTATTCTGCCCTCTCAAATGTATTTGCTAATTATGACTCTTTACCAATACAGACCCCTCGTTGTATCCCTTAAGGCCTAGCAGTATGCTGAACTTGTTGCACACTTCAGATTCCTACGGACATATCCTTCTCATGTCGAAAAGAAATTTTCAATGCTTCATGGTGCCAAGTTTCAATCACCTTGGGATAGCTACGAATATTTTATTGTCCACATACAAGCCCTTGCATGAGTATCGAATTTTTTGAGTTAGCAATTTTCCTCACTTTTGTGAGTTTTGCACAACTTTTTTAATCGCTAAGTAACTCATCTCACTTTACATGGTCTTATTTTTTACAAAGTGCCATGCTTGCTTTAAGCACCGTTAAGTTTGGTTGCCAACGTTGAGCCGTAGCTCGAACTCAGCCATTCCAACCTTTTTGTGCTATGCATTTTTCCTAGTTTGCTTGTCCTCGTGGTGCCTCTCGAGTGAAAGGTTAGTCATTCCTTTAAATATCAATCTCGGATGTCCACTTCTCTAAGTGACTCTTTTCCCTATATCTCAATACTCGTCTCTTTCAAATAGTTACGCGTGCTCGCTACCCTCAACACAGTCCTATTAGGTCTCCCATGTTTGCATGCTAAGTATTTCTATCTATGCTTGTCCTGCTCTAATACCAAATGTTACAAACTTAGCTGATTTTATCTAAGTCGTATGACACCCTTGTGTGCTTGTCTGCAAAGGTCAACCTCCCCAAAACCTCCTATGGTCCCTTAGAACCTACAAAAGAGAAAACGGATTAGAGAAAATGTTTCACTCGAGATCCATAAGCAATCATTTTAGCAAATGCTTTATAGTCAATACAAATTACAACCAAAGACTTCGCAAACTTTAAACGGTCGCACAATAAAAGGTCCAAGATGGTCCATTAAAGATCAACGTGTCCACAAGTGTTCACATGACACAACATATATTTACAAGCCTAAAACTATCGTCAAAGCCAACTAAAATGAAGCTATTATACATATGACTAGCCCTCTACATGCTGTGCAAAGCATGAACAAAATCAAAAAATACAGACATATATAAGCATTACATCAACCACCTCGTTTACAACTTTATCCGTGACATTATAGCGTGGATTGAACGAGCCAACCCATGTCATCATGGGTATACGAGTCGGTCGCTTGCACAGTCGTGTCGGATGAAGCATCGACAGCCATTAATGACCTGTGTATGATCGAGTCATCGCCATAAGTATAAATACCGATCCCCTAGTCCGAGGAAAGGGAACGAATCTTTTTTACCACTAAAGCCCTCTGTTAATCATCGGAGGGGTCGAGTAGAGAATTCCCCCTCCTAACATCGACCTATTGTGTAGGATCTCAGTGGACGAGACTGATCAAGCTCCACCTTAGGTCGGCCATGAAGACGTAGGCCTGAGAGCCAACCTCTCAATCTGACCTTATTCCTCCAACCTCCATGTTCAAAAATCCAAATGGACATACGCTTTTGGGATAAACTTGAGTCGTATCGATCCCTAAGCCAATGCATAAAGGTACGTAACACACGTAAAACAAACATATATAAACCATCTATCAAATACACTATTTGCTGGCACATAGCTAATGGATTTAACGTTTCTAACCCACTATCTTAATGACACATGATTTGCATGATACAATGAGATGAAAATTTTCTACCATTTCTATTCTGTTTCTTTCTCGCATGACTTCATCTATATGGTATATCAGAGATGTTGAATGCTCGGTATTCATGACATGATGGCTGTGCTTAAGACTGCTGTTTTATTTGATGCAGTTTTTTAATGCTGGTGTGGGATATTGTAAATCTTGAGTCATAGCTACCTTTGTTTATGATGTCATCATTTTTGCAGTCTGGTGCGGTCGTGGAGGATGCCAATTGGTGAATACCTTTGTTTATGATGTCATCGGTTTTGAAGTCTGGTGCGGTCGTGGAGGATGCCAATTGGTGTGCCAAAGCCAACATCTGCTGTAAGTTTCACACTAAGCAACGACTACTGGCAGATCGTTCATTCTCGTTCATTCCTGCGCAACACTTTCATTTCCCTCATCACTTATTGCAAGTAATTAATCAGCGCTTTCTTGGTCACAGTGAACCCTCCGTCGACCAAAACGTTGTGCCCGCTCACGTACCTGAACTCGTCGCTGCCCAAGTAAAGAACCGCCTCCGCCAGGTCCTGCGCCTTCAGCCGCGTGCCCTTGAGGTTGGCCGTCGCCTCCGCCATCCTTTCCAGCTCCTCATCGTCGGTGATGCCGAACGCCTTCCTCGTCATCGGCGTCGCCACTGCGTGCGGTGACACGCAGTTCGCCCGCACCCGAAACGGCCCCAACTCCGCCGCAGCACACCGCATCAGCCCCACCACCGCGTGCTTCGACACGTGTACGCCGGCGACGCGAGCCCCCGCATCACCGACGTCGTGCTCGCCGTCGTCACGATGCTGCCTGCGCGCGCCGGCGCCATGACGCGCGCCGCGTGCTTCGTCCCCAGGTAGGCGCCAAGCACGTTGATGGCCACCACCTTCTCGAAGGCCGACTTCTCGCCGGTGAGGAAGCCGCTGCTCAAATCGTCGACGACGCCCGCGTTGTTGAACATGATGTCGAGCTTCCCGTGGAGGGAGACGGCGGTGTCTACGGCGTTCTTGACGTCGGACTTATTGGTGACGTCGCAGTGGACGTAGGAGGCGACGGCGGGACCGAGGGCGGCGCAGAGGGAGTGGCCCTTGTCGTCCTGGATGTCCACGACCACGACTCGCGCCCCCATGTCGGGCGAACAGCTTGGCCGTCCACTCGCCGCTGCCGCTGGCGCCGCCCTTGATCAGGGCGACCTTGCCTTCGAGCCTGCGCAACAGATCAACTCTCAGGTTTCGCAAGCGATTGCAGAACCACAAACCTATTGTCTAAACAACATCTAAGATGAAGCAGGTTCAAGAACACTAAACCTAACTGATCAAACGCTTCAATCACATACATAAACAAAGAGAGAATAGGAAAAAAGGATTGTGATAATGGCAAAAACAGAGACCTTCTTACTATTGATGAGAGAATTGGGGTGCTTCCCATCTTAGAATATTGCTAGGTTGCTCTATTGTGATGCACTCCTCGGAGTGTCTGTAGAGGCTTTATGGTCCAATCAGTAGCACATGCCATCAAAAGTCGGCCATTGTCTAACAGCATGTGAACCTCATCTTCGTCTCCAATTTTTCTCATGCATTATTGGTGAACGGTATCGAATCTAATTTATTATTATTATTATTCATTATCGTCAGTATTATTTTAATGTGTGGGTGTTGACTTTTCAAAAAAGAAAGTGAGTGGTGAGGATTTTAGCACTGCTGCTGCCATCAAATCATGCAGACAAACGAAGCAGTAAGCGTCGACGCTGCCCCGACTGCTGCTCGAGACGTCGTAGTCACCGGTTAGATCACGCTTTCTTCTCATGTCTTGACTTTTAACAGAAGGTGAGTTCTCAAGACTTCTACAAATGACTTCTGTTGCCATTAACAATGCAGATAACCAGTGATGAAGCTGTCGACGGCGTAAGAACTCCACCATCGACGCTGCTGGAGGCGTCACAATCACGGGTCAGATGTGCTTGTCTCGCATGTCCACGTTCTAAACGCTACCTAACCAAAACAAAAAAATTGGACACTAAAGTACGAAGCACGAAGTAAAATAATTCCATGTTGAATTTGCTTTTCAGAAATATAATGTCCTTGGGTCAAACTGATTGTTGAGTATAAGTTTTAATCTTTGCCATGTTGAAGATAATTCTCATCAATATTATTATCAGTAATAAAACATAAGGGTAGCATAAAGACTGTTTATATCGGGCCCATGACGGTTCAGATTTTATGATTAGGTTCCAATTATCTACATCATCATAATTGAATTCATGGAGCAGAAGCTAGTTAGGCAGTATAGAAAAATATTAACTTATTGTGTTTTACCAAGAGGCGAAAGCGAATTTGGGCCTCTTTATGAAGATCTTATTTGGCTCTAAATTTTTTGTAATAAGTGCATTGCTTCTATCTAGGGAGATTGATTTGGGTGGTTTAGAGTCAAAACTAATGGATTGAATATAATAATATAAAGTCATCTATGTTTTCAAAACTTGGTCAAACATGAAGATAAATAAAATTTTATAATTTGAAGGTGATAGTTAATTTAGTTAATAAAGATTTTAATAATTCATCCTACCATTAGCTTGGAATCATATTTTTATCACTTATCATTTAATAATAATAATATAAGAGTTTAAACTTAGACAAAGTCTCTCGTCAAGATTCTTGCTCTTTATTTTTTTTTAATGATCTCAAAAGCAACGAGATCAAATTGAAAATATTAAAGTTACCAAATATCACATCAGTGACTTAACAATAAACTATTTTGGTACCTTTATTGATCGTGAGAGGCCTCCTAACAAGTATCGAAGAGTCCATAATTGAGTGGCTTCTCAGTCATCTCCAATGGGACCGATTTATCAAACTGATAATATTAAGTTGTGCTATCATTTCCCATAACAAGATGAGTATGAGTAGTTGGAATTGATGTCTGATGGGAGACCATTGTTGATGCAAAAGAGTTCTTCCTATTCTTAATAATTCTTAACAATTTTGACTGTCTTTACGGTTGGAATAATAAAAACAAAAAACTCCAATACTAGGAAAGGTTTATGTAAGCTCTTTGAGACAATTTTTGACTCTGCACAGTTTACTGCAAACAAAACTTTCCTTACCTTTTCTTCTTTTTTATTTTTATTTTTTGATAACTGGTGGGCTAGAAGAAGGATAACACCTTGACAAAGGCTTTGCTGACAAGTGGTGGATTCTTATTGCTGATCTTCTTTTTTTTTTTTTGTGGAAACACAGAATGTTTACTGTTTTTTCACCTCCAATTTATGCTCATTTGCCACAGGGCTCTAATTCTAACCAAAGACTCAATGTACACACCCTTCCCCCCCCCCACAAGCACAGCACCTCCAGACATTTTGTGTGAACTATCTATAATTCCATCTCAAAAAAAAAAAACTTTAAAGCATAGCAAGGGATTCTTAATCAAGGTGATTAAAGGATTAGAATTGATTGACCGAGCATAAGAAGAATAAATATTATTTGCTTATAAGAGTAAGTGAATAAGAAAAAAATCTAGGTCAAATTGATAGTATTAGATTTAAAATTTAATATACTGAAAAAGTTAAATAATAGAAATGATGTATAAATTATTATTGATAAGGATAATGTTGTAGATGCAAAACAATTTGGAGATTGAATTATAGTTCTAAAATTTATGAAAGAATAAGATGTTTTGAATATCGTTAATATATATATGTCCCTTAAGTCGTATTGGATGTTCAAACCAAAAGAGAATTTTGAGAAAGTTTAGACGATATCATTGGAGTAATGTTTATAACCAAAAAATTTAAAATTCGAGGAAATTTGAATAGTCATGTTGTAAAAACATATGTGAATATAAAAGGGTGCATCAGAG
The DNA here is from genome assembly GCA_024322285.1 of Musa beccarii. Taxonomy (NCBI): domain Eukaryota; kingdom Viridiplantae; phylum Streptophyta; class Magnoliopsida; order Zingiberales; family Musaceae; genus Musa; species Musa beccarii. The sequence continues at coordinate 31,810,243 of CM044399.1, read as the reverse complement.
TTTTGATTATGGAGCGAGAAATAAAGATGATGGTACGATTTTGGATTTTACAACTTGGTATGATCTTATAATTATAAATATTCACTTTAGGAAGAGAGATAAATATTTAATTATTTATAAGAATGGTTATAACTATAGTCAAATAGACATTTTGCTAACTATAAAGATAGATAAAGTTATTTGTAAGAATTATAAAATTATACCTAATGAAAGTTTGATGACTTAACATAGCTTGATGTATGAGATATTTATTGTATAAAATGAAAGAAGAAAGAGATACTATAAAAAATTACTAGGATCATATGTTGAAATTTTAAAAATGCTAATGTAAACACTTTTAAGAATAAGATGAAAGGAGAGATGACTTGAAAATTAGATGATGATAATATTAATATTATTTGGGTTTGGTTAATAAGATTAGAAGCCTAGCAAAGTAGATTTTTGATGAAATTAAATGTAGAAGTGTAGCCAAGAGAGTTGGTGATGGTGTGAGAGAGCTTCAAAAGTAACTTTTACTAAACGATTATACTTTAAAGATAGGCAAAATTATAAAAATGAGAAAAATTTTAAAAATATAAAAATATTAAAAAAATGATTAGTATATTAAGATATAAAGTTTATGATATTTTTATAATAAATTATGTGATGATGAATATATATATATATATATATATATATATATATATATATATATATATATATATATATCCAACTACTGAAGATAGGGAAGGAAAGTATAACGATTTAACTAATATTAGATGTATTAAAAATGGAGATCAAAGAATATTTGTTAATGATAATGATATTAAGAAAAGATGAAAAAAAATATTTTTATAAATTATTTAATAAATATTTCACATAGTACTTAGATTTAATGATAAATAAAAATGGTAGATTTAATAATCATAGATTTATTCAAAAATTAGAGCTAATGAGGTAAAATATATATTAAAAAAGAAAATAGCTAAGAGTGTAGGGTGCTAATTGTATCCTTATTGAGATTTAAAAAAGTTTAGAAAACAAAAAAATAGCTTGGTTAATTAGCTTATTTAATAAATCATGAGAATTAGAAAAATATCTAATGAATGAAGAAAGAGTTTTTTAATACTAATTTATAAAAATAATTGTGACATATAAAATTATTTAAATTATAGAGAAATCAAAATATTGAATCATACTATGAAACTTTGGAAAAGAGTTGTGGAAAGTAGGATAAAGATTGAAATAAATATCTTTGAAAAGGAATTTGATTTTATGCTTGAAAGATCAAATATAAAGTTATTTATTTATTATGATAATTAATAGAAAAATATAGGGAGATAATAAAGATTGTATATGGTTTTTATTGACTTATAGAATGCATATGATAGGGTTCTTAGATATTTATTATGATAAGTTTTAGAAAAATATATATCCACTAATTATATGGATATTATTATATATTAAAACTATAAAAAGTGTGTACAGTTAGTTTTCTTATTAGCATAGGATGAGACTAAGGGTCCGAATTAAGTTCCTACGTTTTCATATTTTCATATTGAGAATGAATGAATATATCAGTTACTTACATAATAGGCCTCTTTGATGTATATTATTTGCTGATGATATTATTGAGAAATTATATGGGGGGCGACATCTCATGCGCAGTGGAAGAATAGAAAACAAAATCACAGATTTTTCGTAGAAAGATTTCGTCGTTATGTAAAGATCGGTTCGTCAAACAAATATATGAAAACTGCATGTGTAAAAGAAAATACCTAGGGAGATCGTATATCCCTGAATCCCTGCAGATCTATAAGAAGGATGAAGGAGGTCAAGCATCCTCCTCCTTAGCGGTATCCACACGGCAGGGACTACGATGATGCATCTCTATGGGGAGAGGAGAACAGAAGGTGGCTACCAAAAGAACCCCCAGCCTATAGAGCTTTGGTTCTCTCCTATTTATAGAGACCCTCTGTAAACCCTAATGGATCTTGTCCTGTTGAGTATTGAATCTCCATCCAATTACCCAAACCTCTTAGATTAATGGGTCTCTACCCAATAATATCTTATTAGCAATTATTGGATCTCATCTTAGGATCCAATAATTCAGGGGCTTAATGGATATCCAATAAGATATGGGCTCTAGCGGATATCTCATATCCGAACCTCTACTTTTCGCAACACTTACCATATGTGTATGACCCTCTAGGCCCAATATCGAGCTGGCCGTGAGTTATACTTGTTAGAACTCTTTCTGACTTAGTGAATTATTATCTCTATAATGATTCACCCAACTCATCAACTGCGGATGTACTAGGCCATTACGCCACAGCCCCTAGACGATACAAGGGAATCCAATCTTTTGGACCTATCTATCCTCAGTTACTATGTATCTATAGTCTCTCATTAATCTAATATCCCAGAGACCTTATACCAGGCATGGTGCTGTAAGGTCCATACGGTCTCTCCTCAAGTCTTGCTCTTGTCAGATTCTTCTGAAAAACTCTTTCTCTCCCAATCCGAATAACCTTGGCCAAGGATTTGTTTAAGCAAGAATACATGGGATATTCCTCTCATGATACTGAGAGCGGATAATCCTCTATTGACACTCAATAGCCCTTATAAGGTTGGCTATCACTCATAATAACTGGCTGTACTAGATTTGGAACATTCCAAACCTATAAGCCTAGTATCAAAGAGTGGAGTACTCATACATGACATTCTTGGTGTCTTAAGTCTAAGGACCAGATATACTACTGGGACTATGGAATCGTTGTCTAACGTAAGGTATTAATAACCATCCAGTATTGCGTAGGCGGATCAATCAGTGAACTCATTCCCCAATTATCACATGCACTATACCCTTAGTGTCCCTATACAAGTAGCTATGAGACCAGCCACCTCCATCATATGGACGGGTATACAACACAACAATCTATCCGGTTATCTCGATGTCCCTCTCGAGTAACCTATGATTAGGATTATTTAGGGTTTGTGTTTAAAGGTGAATCAGTCTCATTATCGTGATCTCATCACGATTCAATTCCCATTACACAGATTCAAGGACATCACAATATATGCAACACGCAAGATAAAGTGATAAAATGCCTAATAATAAGCAAAGAGAAAGAGTGCATATCAAGTCACAAGTGTCATCACTCATGTGATTGGCTTGCAGGGCACATATGACTAGCAATCTCCCACTCGACCTAAAACCAATCACCTACGTGTCTGATCTCCATCAGGCCTTTGTGACGCTCAAAGACAATTTAAGTCAATGGCTTTGTCAATGGATTTGCAATGTTATCTTCGGATGGAACTCTTTCCACTACTATATCTCTTCGGGCCATGATCTCTCTAATAAGCTAGAACCTCCTTAGAACACTTCTGATGAGACTCAGATTCTCTTATTTGAGTAATCACCCCATAGTTGTCGTAATATAAGGGAATCATATCCTCGCTGCTCGACATGAGTCCCAAATCTGTGATGAACTTCTTCATCCAGACTCCCTCCTTTGCTGCCTTTGCCGTAGCAATTTATTCCGCCTCTATGGTCGAGTCAACAGTAGTGTCTTGCTTAGAACTCTTCCAGCATACTGCTTTTCCATTCAGGGTGAACACATATCCTGAATTAGACTTGCTATCATCGACATCGGATTGGAAGCTCGAGTCCATATAGCCCTCAACCCTGAGGCTACTACCTCCATATACCAGTAAAAGATCGTCAGTCCTTCTCAAGTACTTGATGATACATTTTACTGTTTTCCAGTGCTCCAAGCTTAGATTTGCCTGATACCTGCTCGTGACACTTAGAGTATGTGCTATATCAGGCCTGGTACATAGCATAGCATATATGATAGATCCAATCGCTAAGGCATATGATATCATATCTATGTGTGCCCTTTCTTCAGGAGTCTTTGGGGACATACTCCTAGAAAGTGATATTCCATATCTCATTAGTATGAGATCTCTCTTAGAAACCAAAAAGGTGATAATGCTCCCACCTACATTCCTATACACACAAGGCTCATCTTCATTCTTAACAAAGTCACAAGATCTGATCGCCTCATTAAATCTTATGTTCCAACTTTGGGAAGCTTGCTTCAGTCCATAAATAGACCTAAGCAACCTGCACACCTTATTTGGGTTATCCCTGGACATGAATCCCTCAGGCTGTATCATATACACCTCCTCCTCGAGGTTGCCATTGAGGAATACGATTTTGACGTCCATCTGCCAAATCTCATAATCATAGTGTGCTGCAATAGCCAATAGAATTCGAATGGATTTTAGCATAGCTACAAGTGAGAAAGTTTCGTCATAGTCAACATCTTACCTTTGACGATACCCCTCAGCCACTAGCCTTGCTTTATAGGTCTCTACTTTTTCATCTACTCCAATCTTCTTTTTGAAGATTCACTTGTAGCTAATGGGTACAATACCCTTGGGTGCATCAACTAGGTTCCAAACCTTGTTGTAGTACATGGAATCCATTTCTGAATTCATGGCTTCTTGCTATTTCCCGAAGTCTATGCTCATAATAGCCACATCGTAGGTCTGAGGATCAATATCCTCAACATCCTCTCCTCTGATATGTCTCATATATCTCTCAGGAGGATGGGATGCTCTATCGGACCTACGTAAAGTTAAAACTTGTGTGCTATGTATCTGAACAGATTCTGGCTATGGAATGGTGCTTGAGTTAGGTTCTCTAACCTTGCTCAACTCTATCATGTTCCGACTGTCTCCACCAAGAATGTGTTTCTTCTCAAGGAACACTGCTCTCTTGGCTACAAAGACCTTTTGGTCCTCAGAGTGATAGAAATAATACCTATAATTTCCTTGGGGTATCCCACGAACTTGCATCGTTCCGTCCTGGATTCCAACTTGTTGGGGTTGTATCTCTTGAAGTGGGCAGGGCAGGCCCAAATCTTAACAACCTTAAGATCGGGCTTCTTCCCATTCTATATCTCATATGGAGTAGACATTACTGACTTAGTTGGAATTCTATTCAGAAGGTAAGCTGCGGTCGCTAGGGCATATCCCTAGAATGAGATGGGTAGGTCAGCGAAACTCATCATGGAATGCACCATGTCTAACAGTGTGTGATTTCTCCTTTTTGATATACCATTAAGCTACGGTGTATAAGGAGGTGTCCATTGAGATAAAATCCTATGGTCTTTGAGGAATTGGGTGAACTCTGTACTTAAGTACTCACCTCCTCGATCTGATTGAAGGGTTTTAATACTCTTTCCTGTTTGGCTCTCCACTTCATTCTTATATTCCCTGAATATCTCAAAAGCCTTAGACTTGTACTTCATCAAGTACATATATCCGTATCTTGAGAAATCATTAGTGAAAGTAATAAAGTAGGAGTAACCACCTATGGCATGAGTCGACATGGGACCATATACATCACTATGTATGAGTTCCAATAACTCAGTGGCTCTCTCTATAGTTCCACTAAATGGAGAGTTAGTCATCTTTCCCCGAAGGCAAGGTTCACAAGTCGTATATGACTCATAGTTAAATGGATTTAGATATCCATTTTTCAGTAACTTTTGAATCCTTCCCTCATGGATGTGACCTAGCCTACAATACCACAGATATGCATTGTTCACCTCTTCTAGTTTCCTCTTAGACTCACTTACACTCATGATATATGGAGCTGTATCTAGCATAAATAAACCATTATGCAATGTTCTTCTTGTGATGATCTCATCATCTAATATTATTGAACAACCATTATTCTTAAAAACTAATTTATATTGATTAATTATCAAACATAAAATAGAAATAATATTTTTAATAATAGAAGAAATATAATAGTATGCATCTAATGCAATAATAACTCCACCAGGTAGTTGTAAGGTGACCTTGCCAATAGCAACTGTAGCAACCTTTGCTCCATTGCCCATCTTAAGGTCCATCTTGCCTCTGTTCAATCTCCTAGGTCCTGCCAGAACCTGCAACGAATTGCAGATATGATAAGTACTCCCGGTATCCAATACCGATGTGTTATTATAAGATTCTGACAAATAGAGATTGATCATGAATGTACTTGAAGTTTTTCCAAGCTTCTGTTTCGCCCTCTCTGCAAGGTACTATTTGCAGTTCCTTTTCTAGTGCCCATCTTTGCCGTAGTGGAAGCACTAGCCTTTGTCCTTTGTTGGGTCTTTCTTGGCAACCTTTGCCTTACTCATTTTGCCCTTGCCCTTGCCCTTCTTAAGGGATTTCTCAGCCTTCCTTTTCTTTCTGGTCTCACCAGCATAGAGAACTGGCTTCTCTTTCTTGATGGTGCTCTTTGATTCTCTCAACATATTGAGGAGCTCTGGGAGGATCACCTCAAGTTTGTTCATATTAAAATTCATTATGAATTGAGAAAAGGAATCCAGTAGGGACTGAAGCACAAGATCCACACACAGGTTATCCTCTAGGACTAATCTTAGACCTGTGAGTTTCTCGATCCACTCAATCATCTTAAGGATATAGTTCTAAATTGGTATCCCCTCAGTCATCCTGGCACGGAAAAGACTCTTTGATATCTCATATCGCTGAGTTCTTCCCTGTTTCTCAAACAGTTTGCAGAGATGTAGGAGTATGAAATTAGTATCCATATTTTCATGCTGTCTCTGTAACTTAGTAGTCATAGAAGCCAACATATAACACTAAGCAAGAGTGGAATCATCTATGTACTTCATATAACGAGCGATCTCATCCTCGCTTGCCCCTTCGTCGGGCGTAGGGATCACTGTATCAAGGACATACGTGATTTTCTCCACCGTGAGTACGATTCTTAGATTGTGAAGCCAATCCATATAATTTGGACCAGTGAGATGGTTGACATCAAGTATGCTACATAAAGGATTTAAAAGCAACATTTTTATGAAATTAAAGATGTAGCAGAAATAAATAACATGCAGACTTTGCAAAAATTAAATAGTTAAGATTAGGACTTCTATTTTAATGTATTCCTACTAATTTTTTGTGAGACACATAACACCCTCCGGTATGTGAATCGAAAACCCCCGATAGATCTCTAGTGGGGATCCGGATCCAATCGGCGTCTTAACGTAACCTCGAGGGACTCGACCAATCACGTTAAGCCCATAAAGGTAGGCAACTCTTGCCAATCATAACTCCTTGTAATTCCCGTCCTGTTCGGCCTCTGAACCACCATGGCCTCGAGAGACTCGACCAACTATGATGTTCGGTTAAGTCATCACCATCATTACAAGATGAGTTTGATTCGATGATATACTCTCGAGGGACTCGACCATGCATACCATATCCTTAGGTCACCGGTGACATCTATATGTCATAGATAAGATAGCGAAATGTGATATAGGTGAGTCTCGGGGGACTCGACCAACTCAACATACATCGAGAATCGGTTCCTACCTATAACGATGGAAGACTATGTGGGTCAATCTAATTGCCTCACATTTACCGACTTAATATTATTAATAGAGGAGATTTTTTATTTGGTCTCCTAACATAATGTATCACACACATATATATTTAATATATATATATCTATATCGCATGTAAATATATATACATATTTAGTAGGTATATAACCAATCACACATCATATGAGCAATCACACCAGATGATCATGGACCACATCCTAATATGATCAGGCCCGAGCCAGTGGGCCCAATCACTCATATCAAGATCTATGTATGCTTCGGCGCATCTTCATACCCTGTGATCGTCCTTCTCGCTTCGTCGGTTCCGTCGGCATCTCAACGCATCTCCATGCGTCGGATCGTCCGTCTCGGCCTCGTGAGTCCCGCTACCGCTACGCCTCCTCATGTAATTACAATATAATTACAAGCACGTAGGCCCGACAATAAATGAGAAAAATAGAGCCTCGCAGGCCCCAATAATAATAATCACATATACACACATCACATCACAAGTCCATGATCATCTGTCTACATCATACATTACATGTATATATTATTTTATAGGACTACTAGATAAATAATAATAGTTAATTAAACTATTTAATTAACATATATATTTTTCTAAAACAGAGATATTCAAAGAATTTTTAAAATTTTGAGGGGTATTTTGGTCATTCGACCAAAAGGGGATGAAATTGGAATTTCGTAAATCCACTCCGCCAACGGCGGCACTACAGGGAAGCACCGCCCATGCCCGTGGGCCTATAGGCAGCGGCGCTACAGCGGGGCACCGCTCACGGGCAGATGTGCCCGCTCGCTGGCGCTGCCCCTTACAGGGCAATGCTCGCAGGGGCTCGGTGCCCCTATGCGGGCGAGCACCGCTACAGGCGCTGCCCTCCCCTATAGCGGCTCGCCAGGTGATGCTGCCGCACACCCATGCGGGCAGGCAGCCCGTAGAGGCCTCGCGGGCGTCGCCCGTCTTTGTGGGCAGGTCGACGCGCCAGGCGCCACCCACCCTTGGGGCAGGCCACCGAGCCAAGCACTGCCCGCCCTTATGGGCAGGCCGCCGGCTACCTGCCGCCTACAGCCTGCATACAGGGACCTTGCCCGCAGCCGTCGTCGCTTCCGTTGTAGGCAGTAAGGCTACAAGCAGCCTTGCGGCCATTATGCGAGTGCAGCAAGGGCAGCAACAATTGCTGCCCTTTCTCGCCTTTTGCACCAACGATTTTGGCGACAAAAGCTATTCTAAATCACAACACACGTAGCTAAAATCTGATCTTCGCATGAACAACCTAGCTTTGATACTACTGTTGGGAAATCCTATAAGGGGGCGACATCTCATGCGCAGCGGAAGAACAGAAAATAAAACCATAGATTTCTCGTAGAAAGGTTCTGTTGTCGTTTGAAGATCGGTTTATCAAAACAAATCCACGAAAACTGCATGTGTAAAATAAAATACCTAGGGAGATTGTATATCCCTAAATTCATGTAGATCTATAGGAAGGATGAAGGAGGTCCAGCGTCCTCCTCTCTAGCGGTATCCACATGACAGGGACTGTGATGATGCACCACTCTGGGGAGAGAAGAACAGAAGGTGGCTACCAAAAGAACCCCAGCCTATAGAGCTTTAGTTCCCTCCTATTTATAGAGGCCCCCTATAAACCCTAATAGATCATGCCCTGTTGGGTATTGAATCTCCATCCAATTACCCAAGCCTCTTAGATTAATGTATCTCTACCCAATAATCTCTTATTAGCAATTATTGGATCTTATCTTAGGATCCAATAATTCAGGGGCTTAATGGATATCCAATAAGATAGGGGCTCCAGCGGATATCTCATATCCGAACCTCTACTCGTCGCAACACCTATCATATATGTGTGGCTCTCTAGGCCCAATATCGAGCTGGCCATGAGTCATAGTTGTTAGAACTCCTTCTGACTTAGTGAATTATTATCTCTATAATAATTCACCCAACTCATCAATTGCGGACGTACTAGGCCACTACACCACAGCCCCTAAACGATACAGAGGAATCTAATCCTTTGGACCTATCTGTCCTCAGTTACCATGTATCTATAATCCCTCATCCATCAAATATCCCAAAGACCCTATACCGGACATGGTGCTGTCAGGCCCATATGGTCTCTCCTCGAGTCTTGGTCTTATCGGATTCTCCCAGAGAACTCTTTCTCTCTTAATTCGAATAACCTTGGTCAAGGATTTGTTTGAGCAAGAATACATGAGATATTCCTCTTATGATACCGAGAGCGGATGATCCTCCATTGACACTCAATAACCCTCGTAAGGTTGCCTACCACTCCCAATAACTGGCTGTACTAGATCTGGAATATTCCAAACCTATAAGTCCGGTATTAAAGAGTGGAGTACTCATACAAGACATCCTTGGTGTCTCAAGTCTCAGGACTAGATACACTATTGGGACTACGGAATCGCTGTCTAACGTGAGGTATCAATAACCATCTAGTATTCCATAGGTGGATCAATCAGTGAACTCATTCCCAAATGAGCACCTGCATTGTACTCTCAGTGTCCCCACATGAGTAGCTATGAGACCAGCCACCTTCATTATATAGACGGGTATATAGCACACCAGTCTATTTGGTTATCTCAATGTCCCTCTCGAGTATCCTATAATCAGGATTATTTAAGATATATGCTTAAAGGTGAATCGGTCTCATTATTGTGATCTCATCATGATCCGATTCTCATTGCACAGATCTAAGGACATCACAATATATGCAACACGCAAGATAAAGTGATAAAATATCTAATAATAATCAAAGAGAAAAAGTGCATATCAAGTCACAAGTGTCATCACTCATGTGATTGGCTTATAGGGCATATATGATTAGCAGATATTATCTTAGTTGATGAGAGTCTAAGTGGAATTAACTATAAACTTAAGCTATAGAGGTAAACCTTAGAAACTAAGGGTTTTAAATTAAGTAGAACTAAAACTAAATATATAAAATATAATTTAGTGATTTTAAAAATAAATAAGAGAATATAGTTAGATTGATTGGATAAGAAGTCCATTTAAGTAAAAGTTTTAAATATCTTAGATCAATTATTCAATAAGATTGACACATCGATTAAGATATTATTCATAAAGTAAAAATAGAATAATTAAAATTATAAGGGGCATCACGAGTATTATGTGATCATTTAATATTTTTGATATTATAACAAAAATTTTATAAGATAATTATAAAACCAATACTGTTTTATAGATTTAAGTGTTGGGTAGCCAAGAGTATATATATATATATATATATATATATATATATATATATATAAAGTTTATATTATAAATGTTTGGATCGTATTGACACTAAGAGAGGGGGTGAATTAGTACTTTTGAAAACTTTCGACGATTTAGAAAAACTTCGTTCGATGAAAATTGATATCGAAAGTGAGCTTGACTTAGAGTAAGTATAAAGTGAAGTGAGCAGCTAAGTAAGCATTGAAAGTAAGCAGCAAAGAAAAGAGCACACCGAATTTATAGTGGTTCGGTCATCACAACCTATGTCCACTCTCGATTCTTCCTCCGTTGAGGTCACCGGCTTTCACTAACGATATTCTTTTAATATGTGAAGATCAATTATCTTTTTACAACACTTTCTCCTTTTTATAGGTTTAGGAGAAAACCTTTACAAGTCTCAACCATCCCTTAGACAGAATTCTAAGTTTAGACAATATAAGGGAAACTTTCAAAGTATTACAACATAATTTTCTCACTTAGAGTCATAAGTTTTCATTCATAGTTATTCTATGACTGAGCAGGAATGAGTGGTGTATTTATAGACCCTAAATAGCTTAAAAAATAGAGTAAAAAATGGTCTCATCCCGGGTTCTTGAGGTACTAGCGGTACTACCGCCAGTATTGGGTGGTACCATTGCCTACAACTCTAAGCACTAGCGGTACTATCACCAGTCTGAGTAGTACGACTACCTGACATAGCCTAGAAGACTATGTCTAAGCAGTACCACCATCCAGACACTACTTGGGAGGTCGAGCCTCAAGCGGTTCCACCACCAAACCCTGCTACAAGTCACTAAATGAGCTAACCAGCAAGCCTAATTATGTCCTGATTTAGGCTCAATTGGTCTCTAATTGAGTTAGTGGGATTACACCTAAAACTAACTTAAATTAAGACCTAATTACGATAATTAAGGCTCAATAAATTACAAAGACAAGAAATTTCAATTGTCCAGCATGTCATTTGTTCATCCGAACTCTCGACGAACTTCTGGCGCATTATCCGAACCTTTGGTATATCGCCCGATCCATCGGCATGTTGACTCTTGCAACATCCGATCTTAGCGCAACGTTCGATTCTTCTAACTCGATGCCTGATCTATGACTCAGGCCCAACGTTTGATTCTTTTGCTTTAATTGTTTTATTTTTTCATGATCGAAGTTAGTCCTGCATCACTTTTCTTAACACATGGATTAGATCATAAATTCATCAATTGGTTTTATCATCAAAATCTAAGATTCAATAATCTCTTTTTTTTTATGATGATAACTAATTGATGATGAAGTTAATCTTAACTCCCTCTATCTATATGTCATAGCAAAATTGAATTCAAAAAGAGTAATAACCTTTGAATTCAAGTGAAACAATTTTGATGAAAATGACTTACACACTTCATATGTATATATTATATGCATCATAATAAAATCATGAGTATTGTAGACATCATATTATCATGAAGAAGTGTATCATAATATTAAAAAGTACATAACATCAAAGAATACAAGATAAGGAGTACAATACATCAAGGAACCGTTGACTTCTCCCCCTTTGTTAATGACAAAAAGGAAGTATATACAAGCTATTCAAGTGGTGATAATTCAAAATACCTAAACAGAGTATTAAACTACGCATTAAAAGTGTCAAGTTATCGATGAATGTACTGCATCTCAGTTATCAGTGGATGAGAAGGGTGCTAGATCTATCAGAGGTGTTGCCTCAAAGGGACTAGTAGGAGGAGATTGACTTCCCTTATATATAGGTGTTTCTAGTTCTAGCTCGGGGGGGGATTACTATGCATCTTAATCTTTTTAATAAGTTTTTATTGATTATGTTGAATCTATCTAGTTTCATAGTTTCTTCATTTGGTAGAATGAATATGTCATGTGCATGTATTAAGCCACCATATGGAAGTATTATGTCTTTCATTGACAACTCAATCATATTTTGCCGTATCAGATATCCAAAGCAGTTATCACATCCTACCTAATCCAATACATTGTACATAATTCCATTTGACTAACTTCATCATGATGGTATTGTTTAGGAAGTAGAATACAAATCATGAAATAATTTTGTATTGAAAGGTATCATATGCTCACAACTTTTTAGAACAATAAATAGATTAGGATTTCTAAAAATAGTACCTAATGCCTTAACCCCAACCGATTCAGTGTCTCATTGTCTTCTAAAATAGCATCCTCTTCTTTTTTTAGGAATTCTTATAAGATTACAAATTATGCTATCCGTAATAGATAGATGATGCCATAAAAGATAAGTGGATACCCTATCAAGTTCATATATATGCAAGTTATTATAAAATAATCGAACAAATCTAGGATATATGGGTTTACTAATTTGAAGAATTAGAAGGATATCTAAGTTAGCGAACCATTTAAATGTATCTAAGTCATTCAATTCTTCTAGATCTACATATTTCTAGACTCAAACGTTAAAAATTTAAGGATATGTTCATAGGAGTCAAAGAGTATAGAATCAAATATTTCATCTAACCTCCTTTTTTATTTGCCCCTTAGGTTCTTTTAGGTGCCATGGGAATTACATATATTACCAATAAGAGGACTACATATAAGAAGCAAGATCAAGCAATAAATTGAGAATGAGAGAAATGTTTAAGAGTTATCCTTGTAGTTAATCTTCTTGTAATCTCCAAAGAGTTGAAATTAATCTTTAGATTTATAAAAGAGAGGGGTTTTCTTGAGTTTCTAGAGAAAGAGTAAGAGGAATGAGAGGTGGAGAGGGGTTCATAGAGGTATAGGAAGGGTTGGGGGTGGTTCTACCGTCGGCCCTAAAAAAGATTTTTATTGGGCAGGGTTTAGGGTGGTGGTATCGCCAATTGGGTGATGCTACCACCTATAGGCAATGTGTTCTAGCGGTGCTACCACTAGTCTAGCGATGCTACCGCTAGTGCACTACTTTCAGCTTATTTCATTCAACATTCAACCATTCAACACTCAAGCCAATATTCAAGTTGCTAATACTAATCCTATATTTATCATTCAAGTCAGCACTTTCTGCTTATTGAAATATGCAAGCTTTACTTCTCTTGAGATGTGTAATTTTCTTTCTCCCCTTTGTCATTGTAAGAAGAAGAAAAAAGAAGAGGGGAAGAGTTCAATGATACAGAAATTTCAATCATCTCATAAAAGAATGAAAGATTAAGTCAAATTCAAAATATCATAAATCATTTTGACAAGTCTTCTTTTGTAAATAACAAAAAGAGAGAATTATAGTAAATGATCTTGATTCAAACAAAAATCAAGTCATGAAAATTGAGAAATCAAGATAATGATCTGAAAAATATATAAGAAGAATTCATGCATTTGGAAGATTTAACATGTCTAATTCTCTTTAAAAAAAATCAAATTATTCCTCATGATTTTGTAAAAATATCTACTAATTGATATTTTGTGTCAATAAATTATAAAGATATATCATGATTATTTACATAATCCATAATAAAATGATATCTAATATCAATGTATTTAGTTCTAGAGTGTTGAATGAAATTCTTTGTTAAACAAATAGCACTAGTGTTATCACATTTTATAGGGATATTTTTCAAGTAAAGTCCATAGTCTTTTAAAGTATTTTTCATCCAAATGACTTGTGCACAACATGCATGTGCTGATATATACTCAGCTTCGGTTGTATATAATGCAACCAAATTTTGTTTCTTGAAAGACCAAGAAACAAGTACATGGCCTACGAGTTGACATATTTCAAATGTGTTTTTCCTATCCATTCTACATCTAGCAAAATCAACATCGGCATTAGTGATATCAAAGCTCTAGAAAATTAAGAAGAATATGATTCATTTGACAAATCCTTTTAATAATGATTCATGATAAAGATATCAAGATCACATTTTGTAAAGAAGAATTTCAATCATCAAGATATCAAGATCATGATATAGATAAAAATTCTCTTAAAAGGATCTTGATTAAAAAGGAATTCATGTTGTAATTATCAAGATCATGAATTGTAAATATTTTTTTTAGCAAAGAATTACATGAGCACTTGATTATTTCATAAAAAATCTTAATGTATCATGATTTATAAATTCTTTCTCTACAACATAAATCATAGGAGGTGTAATAGCAATGATATCAATCATGATTCATTTAGTAGCAAATAGCAAAGAGAACAACTTGATTCATGCATAAAAATTATCATCAAGATTTCACAAAAACAAATTCCAAGTATCATGATCATGATTTACAAATATTTTCTTTAACATCAATTTTCAATTTATAATAACGAGTATGCAAAGAATCATGATATAAAAAACATATCAATATGAAAGGGTAAGTCATGATTCATTTGGTAGTATAAGGAACAACTTGATTTATGCATTCGAGCTTTCATTACTCAACAAGTCATGATTCCAACATAAATAAGTTTGTGATTCCGAAAGTTTAGAAGTCATGAATCATTCTGAAAAATCTCATTCTAGTTCAATTCATAAACTCAAAACACATCATCAAAATCACATTCAAAAAATTCACGAGATTCACAGTATTAACTAAATGAATTCATTGATCTTGATAAGATAGAAAATATATTGTGTTTCAATTTATGTGAATCTTCATATAAGTATGCCTTTGCCTTTAGAAAAAAAATATCAATATTCAAGAATGAAAGACAAGCTTTGTCACAAAAATCATTAAGACAAAAATATAACATATTACTTCAAGACATAAAATTCAATTCAAATCATTTAGATAAAAAACATGATACATACATTTGTTTTCAAAACATTCATCACGATTATCTTTAAGAGATTTATGAGATTTATAAAATGAATTCATTAACTTCAATAGGATAGAAAATGTAATCTTTTTATGTGTTTCATCCTATAATCATGCCTTTGCCTTTAGTAGAAACAAGTATTAACATTAAAGAGTAAAAAGGTAAAATTTCATAAAACAATTCATCAAGCATGATTCCATAGCTTTCAAGCATGATAACATCCTTTTAATATCAAAATATTCATCATCAAGTATGATTTCAAAAGACATGTTTAAGATTTTTTATTCGAAAGCCATGTATCATCATACAAATTGGATATTATTATCAAAATATTTTATTCAAAAATTTTATTTAGAACAATGTAGATTAATTACATGTAAGCATGCTCAAGTCCTCTTTCTATAAAAGTTATATATCAAGTTTAAGACCAAAAAGGTGATTTTATCAAAGCCATCAAGATCAAACACACAAAACACAAAAACATCATGATAGCACATTTTCCATTTTTATGAGTTTCAATTTAAGTGATTTGATCTTTCATAAGAATGTTCAAAATTTTCATATGAAAATGTCATGCATCATATTTAAAAATGAAAGCATTATCAAAATCATTTTAATTCTTTTTTTCATTAGTTATAACAAGATGATCAATGCTCAAATTTTTGCTAAAATCATGCATCGTTTTATAAATCTGAAAGACAATTTTCATTATGAAAACCATCAAGTTCAAAAACACATTATTTCAAAATGTAAGATTTTAATTTTCATTAATTCAAATTCTCATTAAGCATGATACAAAGATCAAGCATAATACCATAAAATATCTTCAAAATTTTATTCGAAAGTCAAGCATTAACACATACATTTGTGCAAGACACAAGATTTGCTCATCATGAATAGTTTTAAAATAAAAAATAATCAAGATAAATGTTCATTGATTTTATTTTGTTAGGTGTACAAGCATGAGATACAATTATTATGACAATTTATTTTGTGTCACACCATACATCAATATTGAAACCGAAGATCGATTTGAAAATCATAATCATACATGGAATGGTTATTTCAAAAGCATGAAGTTGATCTTGTATTAGCACAAGTTAAGCAATCATCATTTATAATTTTTACTTTTCAAAAATACTAGAAGGAGAAGCATAGTATAATTTTTTTTAAACAAATTTTTTTTTTACTTCCTACTAACTAAACTAAGCATTTATGAAAATTTTCAAGTAATTTCAAAAAGTAAAGGGGCTTTGGATGAGTTGATTATCTTATAGTCGAAGGTCGTCATTACGTAATTCATCTTTTTGCCTTTGGATGCACTTGATTCCTCTTTATGTGCCTTCCTCTTCTTTAGCTTCTTCCTCCATTCAAGTTCATTTTTAGTTTTAGATTTTTGTTTAATGAACTTGTTAACATTCATTATTATGTGTTCAATGTTCTTATCACTTGACTCATCACGCAAGTTATATTCATTTGTCTAAAATTCCAAATCCTTCTTATTCTTTGGAAGGTGGTTTATATGTTCATCAAGTTCAAAAGTCATTTTATATGTCTTTAAAAATTCAATGAGTTCATCAATAGGATAGTTATTTAGATCTTTTGTTTCTTGTATTGTGATTACTTTTGAATTCTAATTTCTCGGAAGAGAATGTAAAATCTTATTAATAAGTTTAAAATTTAAAAAATATTTACCAAGTGCTCTTAGACTATTGATGATATTCGAAAAATGGGAGAACATTTCATTGATAGTCTCGCTTGGTTCCATTCGACAAAGCTCAAAATTGTGCATCAAAATGTTAACTTTCGAGTCTTTGACTCTACTCATTCCTTCGTGTGTGATTTCAAGTTTGTGCTAAATTTCAAAAGTTATTTCACATGTTGAAATCCGATTGAACTCATTTTTGTCCAAAGAGCAAAATAAGGCATTCATAGCCTTAGCATTTAAAGAAAATTTTTTTTTCTCCAAATCCGACCATTCATTCATCGGTTTAGAGGAAATTTGAAAACCATTTTCAATAACGCTCCATAAATCTAAATTTAAAGAAATCAAGAAAATTCTCATTTGAGTTTTCCAATATGTGTAGTTCGATCCGTTAAAGAAAGGGGGACGAACAATAAAAAAACCCTCTTGAAAGCCGTGAAGAACCAATTTTCGCAAGTGTGAATCCGAATGAGAAATAACAAGGCTCTGATACCAATTGTTGAGATCGAGAGCAGCACTAAGGGGGGGGGGTGAATTAGTACAGCGATTAAGAATGATAAATTCGATAATTTAAAATAATACTTTCGGAAACTTCGTATGATAAAACTGATTTCGATTAAAGTGTATCGAAAAATGTTTAGCTTGAAAGCATTAAGAGAAGGAGGGTAGTGAACAAGTAAAGGAAATAAGTTTGCAGAAGGATAAAAAACAATAAGGTAAATGCAAACTGATTTTTATAGTGGTTCGGTCATGCGTCCTACATCCACTTCCGTTTCCTCTTCTCTTGAGGCCACCGGCTTTCCACTAGCTATCTTCCTTCCAATGGGAGAAGACAAGTCCCTTACAGCGGTCTCTCCTTTTGACGGGCTTAAGAGGTAACCCTTTTACAAGCACTCACTCACTCTCTTGAAGCTGAAAACGAATGAAAGCTAAAGGAGGGATTTTAGAAGGATTTCTATAGTGTTTTATTCCTTTCAAGATCTCTGTGCTTGTGTCTTCAACCCTGAGATAGGAGGGCTTCTGTCTTCAACCCTGAGATGGGAGGGGTTTTTATAGGCTCCAATTGGATTCAAACTTGAAGCTAAAAATCATCCCATCTCGAGTCTACCGAGTTCTGGCGGTACCACTGCCTGTCACTAGCGGTACCACCATCAGTTTGACTCTGACACTAGGTGGTACCATCGCCTGACACACTGACACGGCCAGTATACTGGACTAACTAATATATCAACTTCGTTTTAGCCTATCAGCCACTGACCACCCACTTTCGATATGGGACTATTGGACTAACTAGGGGTGTTACAATCTCCCCCACTTAAACAACTTGATGTCCCCGTCAAGGCCTAGATCAGACCCTAGTATGGTGCATGTGAGATATAGCCTAGTGGTGGCTCCATGCTGTGATGAGTTCTTTGACTTCATCCACTGGTAGCCCTTTCCTACTCAAGCCTACTAGGTCGGCTCTGATACCAAAAGTCATAACTCGACTTGATGGGCTAACTAGTTTATCAACTTCGTTTTGGCTTATCAATTACTGGACAAAATGCTTAAGCTGAAGTTATTAGTAGTATGCTCATCAGACCCATATAAGCTAATATTAGTCCCACCCACTTTCAATATGAGACTATTGGACTAACTAGGAGTGTTACACGGTTAGTGTACTAGGCAATACCATCGCCCAACCAGCGGTGCCATCGCCCAAGCACTCTACCCTAGGGCGGTACCACTGCCTAGTTTGGGTGGTACCACCACCTCAGACTACCTGGGAAGTTGGACCTGGGCAGTGCCACCACCCCAGTTTGGCGATGCCACCGCTAGACAATGTCCAGCACTCCTGGTTAGGCCTTAAATCCGGTCCAAATCGATCCAATACCGGGCCCAGTTGGCCCCTAACAGGGTTAAAGGATTAGCACCTAATCCTAACCCTAATTATGTGCTAATTATAAAATTAAAGATATTTCCTAAGCTATTACAAAGTCCAAAAAGTCAAGACTTCTTCCGGCGAGCTTCTAGCGAACTTCTAGTAGTCTTCCGATGAACCCTCGGATACCATTTTGCGGACTCCCGGTAAGCTCCTGGACTTCACGATTGATCTTGGCGAGTTCCAATGAGTTTCTTCAGCAAGCTCCGATCTTTCTCGATGAGCTTCACGAACTTCCGATGAACTTCCGAAAACCCTTCGGCAAGCTCCCTATTCATTCTCGGCTAATTCTTGTAGTACTCTAACGAATTTTCAGACTTCCGTCAAACTCTCAAACTCCCAACGATCTATCGCACTTGACTCTGGTACTTTGTTTTGCTTTATGTCTTCATCATTATCGTAGTTAATCCTACACACATAAGGAAAAACTCTACTTCGATTTAGATAGTTATTACAACACGAATTGACATTTTGTTGCTCGGCATGTCATTGGTCAGCGCTTCATCTGATTCTTCGGTGCATCGTTGTCTCTTGCGGCCTATTGCCCAATCGACGGTTAACCTCCGTAATCCCGAAATCCTTGGTGTAACACCACTCTTCTTGGCCCGATGCCCAATGTCCGAAGCCTTCTATCGATTGTCAATCGGACCTCCGGCTCGACGTCCAATATCCTAACATGATTTCCTCTAGCACAACATCAATTCCTCCTATGTCAATTGTCTAATCTTGATCGAGTAGACCTGTGTCACTCAAATTGTAGCTAGACAATAAAACACAATCAATTAGTTTCATTATCAAAATCTGAGACCTAATAGTATCTTTTAGTGAAAGCATCAATAGTTTGCTGAAACCATACCATGTGCTAGAGAGTGAACAAGAAAGAGGGATGCAGGTTTTTTGGCCGTGCCAATGGTGCCACTCAAGGAAGAGCTGTAGGAGATACTATGGAGGAAGGGAGGAAGGGAAGCCGGCTTTCTGGTTGCACCGATGGTGCCGCTAGAGGAAGAGTTGTAGGAGGCAGCTACGGAGGAAGAGAGGGAGGAAGTGGTAACTGATACGCTAGCGATGATTTGACATGCTAGTGACGATTTGATGAGCTGCTCGGTCGACGAAGATGTTCCTCCTAACGAACAGATTATGGTAGTGGAAGATGGATGCTGAGGATCTCGTCAGTTCACTCCTCGATGTCGGTCTTAGAAGTGTAATGTTGTCGTGCTGTTCGATGTTATTATTGGACAGCGAGGGGAAAAAAACTCTTGCTTAATGCAAGTGCTTTGATACCATGTTAAACTGAATTGGAATGATAAAATTATGGTGGGTTCACTGGCCGCAAGGGAAGAGTTCGTTATAGCGTGTAGATCAAGGACTTGACGTAGTATAAAAACATTACTTTTGGAGCATGTTATCATTGGATGTCTAGGAGTTATGGAAGTGGTAGGTTGGGTTTTGGTATAGTCGATGGTGAGTCATCGAGATCAATCGAGCTAGTATGCGACACTTCAATATCACATGATTTGAGAGAAGATAAAGCTAGTGGCGAGGTTACCGAGGACATTGATTCATTAATAGGGGGAAACTTGTGAAGGAGGGATTAGAGAAATAATGGAGAGAGTGAGGAGCTATTGAACAGGAGGAGTATACTGACCATGAGGGTAAGGATTGGAAGGTATTGTGAGAGGTTCGTGTGATGGGATTGAGGAGATACTCCAGTAATGTATGTTTATCGGAGTAGCTTACACGGTAGGATACTCATGATTTTAAAAAGAAAAAGAAGACTCTATAAAAATAATGTGACGTGATATAAATACTTTTTTAGTTTATGGTTTGTAGCACCAAAAACCATTATATTCAAAAGAGTATCTTATAAAAATGCAAGGCTTAGATCATGATGTTAACTTATATAAGGCATAAGGACGTAGACATAGATAACATAGATAACCAAAGACTTTGAGTTTCTAAAGGTTTGGAAGCTTGTAGAATAGTTTCTCAAATGGTGACTTGTATTGTAGGACTGGAGTGAGCATACGATTAATAAGATAGATAGCAGTTTGAAAGGCTGTTGACTAAAAAGTTGGTGGCATGGATGCCTAATGTAGAAGTGTGAGACCAGTTTCAATTGTGTCAATACTTGCGTTCGACAGAACCAACTAATTAGGGAGTTTGATAGGGTGAATTGAGGTATTGTATATCACAAGCTGTGAGACAGGATGTGAGGACTTGATATTCGCCTCTGCCATTAGAGTAAATTATTTTAATAAAAGACTGAAAGAAATTCTCGATCAACTTTCTAAAGTTGAAAAAGATTATTGAAACTTCATATTTATAGCGGAGAGGATATAACCATGTGTACTTAGTGAGATAGTCAACAAAGATAACAAAATCGAAACTTGTCAAAAAAAGAGTTGGGCGACGACCCCAAGCATCGGTATAAATAATTTCAAACGGCTTAAAGTAAGATATAGAGGATGTTTCAAAAGGTAGTTTATGACTTTTATTGCTATGACAAGTATCATAATAAGTTATAATGCTGCTAGTATTAGAGATAGAAAGTGAATAATGAGAAGGTAATTTTTGTCGAATAAAGGATGAGGGGTGATCAAGACGTCGATGTCACACATCAATTGGAGCTGCAACCGAAGAGTGAATACCGTGCCATTGCCACAATTACTGCTAAACTAAATTGGATCACAAATATGCTCAAGGAACTCAATATCAACTCTACTTTTCCTCCTACAATATACTGCGATAATGTTGGAGCTACCTATCTATGTACCAATCTAGTATTTCACTCATGCATGAAATACATTACTATTGACTTTCACTTCATCTGAGATTAAATTGTCAGACGTCAACTATGTGTTTCTCACGTATATACGGCTGATCAACTAGCAGACTCACTCACGAAACTTCTCGCCCATAAATTATTTTCATTATATCGGTTCAAGATCAGTGTCCTTGATATGAGCATGATCTTACGGGGGTATGATAATAGATAGGATTTCTTCAATTATATGAGAAAATCTTGATGGACAATTGATAGAAATCCTCTCCTCTATATAAAAAAGGCACTCTATTCAATCATAAACAGTATAATTTTATCATCCCAATTCTGTTTAACAACTAGAACAGAGAAAAGAATAACGTAGGATAGGAATAATAACGATGCTCTCTTGCGATGCACTCCTGTTGTGTCTGCAGACTTTACAGTCCATCCGGGAGCACACGGCATTAAAAGTCAACCCATACATAACTACAATTCCCACTTTATGATGATGTAAGCAAGACTTGTGATTCAGCAGAGTTGTGATCGTATTAATTTTTTATTCAAGAAAAACTTATTGAATAAAGTGACATAAAGTTATTTTTAATCCTGATATTATGATTCGTTCAGATTGGACTTATAATCTCGTCGTCATCTCATACCGTCGCCTAGACTTGTAAGGGTAATGTGTTTTATTAAGACGAAGACATTGACTTTCCACGGAAGAAGGTGGGCGTTGAGGAATCAACGATCGAAGGCCAGCAAGCTCCGAGGAGTGGCGCTACAAAATAAAAGAAATGTTAGAGGTTTACAGGTGAAACTTCTTCGATCCACTCTGCTCACTCCAATCCTAAACATATTTAGATAATACAGGAAGGGTCAAAGACCATTTTATTAATCGTTCAATGCAGTGAACACGAACATGCATTTTCACAAACACATCGATAGATGGTCGCATAAACCGTAAAACACTGGCTGGCTGCGTGACGTGACTACTGCATGCTCTTGGTGACGGTGAGGCCCCCGTCGACGAAGAGGTTGTGGCCGCTCACGTACCTCGACTCGTCGCTGCCCAAGTAAAGCACCGCCTCCGCTATGTCTTCCGGCTTGGGCGTCACTCCTATGAGATTGGCGCCCGCCCCCGACAGCCTCTCCACCTCCTCCTCGGTCATTTGAAACGCAGCAGTCGTCATCGGCGTCGCCAGCAGATGCGGCGACACGCAGTTCGCCCGCACCCCGAACTTCCCCAGCTCCGCGGCGGCGCTTCGCATCAGCCCCACCACCGCGAACTTCGAGCAGGTGTAGAACACAGGCCCCAAGCCCCCCAACGCCGACACCGAGCTCGCGGTCGTCACGATGCTCCCGCTGCGCGCCGGCGCCATGACGCGCGCCGCGTGCTTCGTCCCCAGGTAGACACCCAGCACGTTGACGGCCATCGTCCGCTCGAAGAGGGAGGCGGAGTGCTCGCCGTTGAGGAACCCGTGATCGAGTCCCAGGGCGACGCCTGCGTTGTTAAACATGATGTCGAGCTTACCGTGGAGGGAGACGGCGGTGTCGACGGCACACTTGACGTCGGCCTCATTGGTGACGTCGCAGTGGACGTAGGAGGCGACGTCGGGGCCGAGGGTGGCGCAGAGTGAGTGTCCCTTCTCGTCCTGGATGTCTGCAACCACCACTCGTGCGCCATGTCGGACGAACAGCTTGGCCGTGCACTCGCCGATGCCGCTCGCGCCGCCCGTTATCAGGGCGACCTTGCCTTCAAGCCTGCACAACACAACAAGAATCAGGTATTCTTTTCCCTTTTCTTCATGACGAGGTAGGATCAAGAACAACAAACTTCCACAGGTCAAATAATAAAGAAGACCTTCGTGCAACAGATGATCCAAGTGAGACGCTTGCCATTGCTTGAAGGTTGCCACGTTCCAGATCGAGATGATCCATTTTCTTGGTCGGGAGGTCTTCTTTATATAGAACAATGTTACGTAGCAAAGTCTTTTTATCTTTGTGTAAGAAAGTAAAGTCCACATCTCTGCATACGACTTCTACAGTTCATTGCATGGAACATTGACCAGTTCAAGAAGATTTGTGTGGGTAGAACAAATGCTTGCATTCAACAGAAACTTCATTCAACAGGGACTGCATTGAAAAGTCTTCTTCTTTTTTTATTCCAGATAAAAGAAAATTCAAAAGATGAAAACAATAATAGAATAACGTGGTGTGGATTATTACTATTAATCTAATACACTTTGAATCCGAAACTAAGGGATGTACGTCTGAAGAAGTAACCATTGCATGATGCTATCGAGTGTAGCAAGGGATCTAATCTAAAGCCAAGAGAGAGATCAACAAGTACAAACAGGTAGGTGGAAGCGTAAGAGAAGAAAATTAAGAACTGCTACAAGTGAAATATCTGGTGTTCTAGATGATATCTGAGCAAGCAGAAAGTAAGTTTCATGCTGATGTGGTTCGAAAGTGAAAGCTTGTGTGTCGGATGATATCTGCATCATATGTGCGTAGGCACTTTGCTGGCAAGCTGGTTTGGTCTTAGTTTTCTCATAACAAGTGGTATTAGAGTCAAGGTATTGAAATGTTCGATTAAGAATGTACTATCATGTTTGTTCCAAGGTCGTATTGTAGATTGACAATAGATTGGTAGAACAAGTGTTTAGTTAGTGATCGTGTAATACCGTTCAATCTCAAGCCGGGATGAGAAAGATAGGTGGATCATGACAGACACACAGCTACTCCACACAACACAATGTAAGTCCTTGCTCGTCCTTGGTGTTGTTTGACTGGGATTTGGAAATGCATGGGGAAGGAAAGAGATTGATGAACAGTGATCTCAGATGAGAAGACCTAATTTGATCTGACCTTAGCTTAGTGTTGTTGTACACATCCCATGTGTAGTAAGGTGAGTATAAGTTCAAGTAACTTTTTTTTTTTTGTTTTTCTTTTGCAGCTTGATGTTAAGTACCTTTCAGGTGTTATTATGAACCAGAGCTAACACTATAAATGAGTACAAAGGTTAAGGCTAAATACACAAGTTGGCACATTGAGAGTAATCAGAGTTAACCATATCTGTTTTCTTTCTCATAGCCGTGTGTTGAAAGAAAGCGTACAAGTTAGACCATTGAGGCAATTGGGTACGTGAAAACGACACACAATGTGTGACTCCAACCACGGACACGATGATGCTATCACATGTAGGAACTACAACAGCAGCATCTGTTGATGATGATGATGATGATGATAATAATAATAATAATAATAATAGTAATAATAATAATAATAATAATAGTAATAATAATAATAATAATAATAGTAATAATAATAATAGTAATAATAATAATAGTAATAGTAATAATAATAATAATAATAATAATAATCATAGCTTCTACTTTCACTATTGATCTACTGCTCTATATCATACTATTGCTCGGAGAAATAATGCAGAGTTTAAGAGAGTACAAATGTAAGAAAAAATGAGTAGCTGATCCTCTATCGATACTCAATAGAATATTTCTTTTACAATATCGAGAGCAGATGATCCTCTATCGATACTTAATAGCCCTCATAAGGTTGGTTGTCACTCTTGATAATTGATTGTACTAGATTTGAAACTTCCAAACCTATAAGTTCGATATCAAATAATAGAGTGCTCATACAGGATATCCTTGGTGTCTCAAGTCTAAGGACCAAATACACTACTGGGGCTACGGAATCACTATCTAACAATAAGGTATCATCAACCATCCAACATTCCATAAGTAAATCAATCAATGAACTCATTCTCTAATAAGCAAATACATTGTATCCTTAGTATCCCAACACGAGCAGCTATAAGACCAGTCGTCTCCATTATATGGATAGGTATACAACACACTAGTCTATCCAATTATCTCGATGTCTATCTCGAGTAACCTATGACCAGGATTATTTAGGGTTTGTGTTTAAAGGTGAATCGATCTCATTATCGTGATCTCATCATGGTTCGATTCTCGTTGCACAGATTTAAGGACATCACAATACACATCCAGATAATGTGAGAGAATATCAGTAATCATAAGTAAAGAGATTGATGCAGCATGTTACAAGTGTCATTACTCACGTGAATGGCTTATAGGGCACATATAACTAACACCCTCATCTATCTAATATCTTAGAGACCGTATATTAGGAATGATACTATCAGATCCATACGGAATCTACTCGAGTCTCACTCTAATCAGATTCTCTTATAGAACTCTTCTCTCTCAATTCGAATGACCCTGGCCAGGGATTTGTCTGAGCAAGAACATACATGATATTCCTCTCATAACACCATGAGTAGATGATACTTTAT
Organism: Musa beccarii; assembly: GCA_024322285.1. Classification (NCBI taxonomy): domain Eukaryota; kingdom Viridiplantae; phylum Streptophyta; class Magnoliopsida; order Zingiberales; family Musaceae; genus Musa; species Musa beccarii. Next base: position 31,784,066 of record CM044399.1, on the reverse strand, counting down.
CGACACTCAATTTCCCTCGTAAGCTTGGCTATCACTCCCGATGATCGATTGTATTATATTAGAAACTTCCAGACTTATAAGTTCGATATCAAAGAGTAGAGTACACATGTAGGTCATCTTTGGCTTTTCAAGTTTAAGGACCAAATACACAACTAGGACTATGAAACTACTGTTTAATAATGAGATATCATTAACCATCCAGCATTCCATGAGTGGATCATTCAATGAACTCATTCTCTAATGAGTATCTACATTATATCCCTAGTGTCCCTACATGAGCAGCTATTAGACAAACCACCTCCATTATATAGATGGGTATACAGCACATCGGTCTATCCGATTATCTCTATGTCCCTCTCAAGTATAATGAGAGGTCCATTGGGAGAGGATCCCATGGTTTTTAAAGAATTAGGTGAATTCTGTACTCAAGTACTCACCTCCTTGATACGATCTAAAACTCTTGATACTCTTTCCAATATGATTTTCTACCTAATTCTTATATTTCCTTAATTTCTTAAAGGCTTCGGGCTTGTACTTCATCAAGTATACATGTTTATAACTAGAGAATTTATTAATGAATATAATTAAGTAAAAATAACTGCCTATAACTTGAGTTGACATAGAACCACATACATCGCTTATATGAGTGTAGTAACTCATTACCTCTCTTCTTAGTTTCACTAAATGGAGAATTAGTTAGTTTTTTTTAAAGGCAAGACTCACAAGTTGTATATGATTCATAATCAAATAGATCTAAATATACATCCTTTAGCAATATCTGGATTCTTCTTTCGTGGATATGACCTAGCCTATAGTACCACAAGTATGCATTGTTTACTTCATCTCGTTTTCTCTTTGACACATTTTCATTCATGATATGTAGAGCATCATCTAATTTAAATAAACTATTATTTAATATTTCTCTATCAATAATCTCATCATTTAGGATCATGAACAATCATTATTCTTAAAAACTAATCTATATCTATTATTTGTCAAACAAGAAATGAAAATCATGTTTCTTAATAATTAAAGGAACAAAATAGCAAGTATTTAATGCAAATAAAGCTCCATTAGGCAACTGAAGGGTGACCTCTCAAACGACAATAATGGCAACCTTTGCGTTATTCCCTATCATGAGATCCATCTCGCCTCTCACTAATCTCTTAGGTCTTATCAAACCCTACAACGAATTGCATATATGAGATGCACTACTGATATCTAATACCCATACACTATCATAATGTACTTGAAGCTTTTCCAAGCTTCTGTTTTGGTTTCTCTTTAAGGTACTCTTTGTAGTTTCACTTCTGGTGCCCATCTTTACCATAGTGAAAGCAGTGATCTTTGTCCTTTGCAAGGTCTTTCTTAGCAACTTTTACTTTGTTTGGTTTGCCCTTGCCCTTCTTAAAGGACTTCTCTATCTTCTTTTTTTTTCTAGTCTCACAAGTATAGAGAACTGGCTTCTCTTTCTTAATGGTGCTCTTAGCCTCCCTAAACATATTGAGGTGTTCAGGGAGAGTCTGATGAATCTTAGATTTTAATGATGAAATCAATTGATGAAGTTATGATCTAATATGCATTTGAGTAATGTAAGACTAGTTTTGATCACAGAAAGACAATATGATTAAAGCAGGAAGAATCAAACATTGGGCTGAAATGGAACATGTCAAAAGATTGGACGTCGAGTCGAAGGACTGGTCGATGTGTCGGTAGAAGGCTTCATATTGTAAGTTCGAACATCGGATTGGACATTACGCTAAGGAAATCAGGTGTTGTGGGAAGTCAATATGTCGATTGGGTAATACACCGAAGGAGAGGATGATGCGTTGAAGATTCGGATGAAGCACCGGATGAACCAATGATATACTAGGTAACATGTGATTAATACTTATAACCATTTGTATCTTGATTGAAGTAATTTAGATTATAATTGAGTTAGCTTTTGGTGTAACCATGCTAACTCAATTAAGGGCCAATTAGGCCATAGTTGGGGCTGTTTTGGGCCAAGAGGAAGGCTCATTCAGTGATCCAAAAGTTAGGTAAGGTAGTGGTATCGTCAGAGGCTCAGTCTCCAAGACATAGTCTTCGAGACTATGTTAGGTGATGGTATCACCTAGTGTTAGACTAGCAAGTGGTGGTACCGTCAGTACCCCAAAGACCTAGGATAAAACCATTTTGGCTCCAAATTTGAATATATTTAGACCTATAAATACCTCACTCATCCTTATTTAGTATACATGAGAACTAAGAATAAAATAGTGTGAAAACTCTATTATAATATCTTGAGAATTCGCCTTTAGCTCTAAGTTTCAGTTTTAGTTGAAGAGAAGGATAAGTGGCTTATAAAGGTTATCTTCTAAACCTGTGAAAAAGAGAAAAGAGTTATAAGAGGGTTGTTGATCTTTACCCATTGTAAAAAGATCGATAGTGAAAGCCGGTGGCCTCGACAAAGGAGGAATCGGGAGTGGTCGTAAATCACGATGACCGAACCACTATAAATCTGATGTGCTCTTTTACTTTATACTAGTAATTCATATTATAATTGATTTTCAACACCATCCCCCCAAATCCTGCACAACCCCCCCTCTCCCCTTTCTTTCTCCTCTTCTTAGTACCGATTTTGGTCCTAACAGTTGGTATCAGAGCCATGATTTTTCTCATTTGGTTTAATGCCCAAGAGAAATAGCTCTTTCTGACAATCTAGTGGGTCATTCTATCATTCGTCCTCCTATGTTCAATGGGATGGACTACACATATTGGAAAACATGGATGAGAGTTTTCTTACTTTTTATTAACTTTAATTTATGGAATATCGTTGAAAATAATTTTCAATAGTCTTTTAAACCAATGAACAAATGAGATAATTTGGAGAGGAAGACTTTTTCTTTAAATGTTAAAGTGATGAACACTTTATTTTTTGCCTTAGACAAAAATAAATTTAATCATATTTCTATTTGCGAAACTATACATAAGATTTGGCACACTTTTAGAATCACACACAAAGGCACAAGTAGAGTTAAAGATTCTAAAATTAATCTTTTGATGAATAGTTTTGAACTATTTTGAATGGAACCAAGTGAAACTATTAGAAATATATACACCCGATTTACGGATGTCGTAAATGGTTTAAAAGTACTTGGTAAAAGTTTTTCTAATTTTGAACTTATTAAAAAAATACTAAAATCCCTTCTTAAAAGTTAAGATCTGAAAGTGACGACAATACAAGAAATAAAGGACTTAAACTATTTTCTAGTGGAAGAACTCGTCAGTTCATTAATGACATATGAAATGACTTATTTGGTATATGACCAATATAAGAATAATCTTCCAAAGAATAGAAAGGTTATTACACTTAGAACCAAAGAAGACTACTTGAGCGAGAGCTCAAGTGAAGATGACATAGAACTCCTCACAAAAATATTCAAAAAGTTCATAAAAAAGAATAAGACTTTAAAATAAGAATCTAAAAATGAAGTAAAAAAGGATACAATCACTTGCTATGAATGTAAGAAGCTGGGGTACTCTAAAGATGAGTATATAAAAATGAAGAAGTTTCTATAGAAGAAAAAAACACCGAAGGCGACTTGGGACAAATCGAGTGCATCAGAAGATTGAAGAACAAACCAATAAAAGTGAGGTGGCTTTTGGCAATGAGGTATGTAACTCAACCAAAATCCTTTACCTTACAATAAAATTACTTAGTACTTTTCATGATTTGATAAATTTAAATTAGTTATATATATAAATTATAAAAAAAATCATGATAATTGCATGTTTTATGATAAAGGAACAAAATGTTAGATTTAGATCTAATGCTTATACACCAAATAAGAATAATTGTTTATCTTGATAATTTTTGTGATAAATCTTGTTTTTTAGTTTTAAATATGATGCATAGTTTTGATATAAAAACTTGGGCATGCTTATATGAAATCAATCGCATGAATTGAAACAACTAAAAAGAGGAAAGTATTTTTCTTGAAAATATCTTAATCTCTATCTTATTGAGTTTTCAATAAGAGATTGATGAATCTATTTATGTCATTTTGAATCTCTTGAAAGTGATTTTTGATGATTTAATGATTTGATTTTAAATGAGTTTTATCCAACTCTTACACTTGATCCTTGAAAATTTTATGAATCATGATCTTGATGACTTGAGATTTCTTATGCATGAATCAAGTTCTCCTATGTTTCTTTCTGCTATAGAGAAGTTTTTATCCTAATCATGATCTTGATTTCTCAATATTTATAACTTAAATTTTTTTTATAAATCAAGATCTCTTATTTGATATGTTATGTTTCTTTTTGAAATTTACTAAAGAGAAAAATTATCCAAATGAATCATGATTGTTCTTTTGATTTCTCGAATTTACAACTTGAATTTTCTTTGTATGAATCAAGATCGTTTACTATTTGATCTCCTAATATCTTTTTTTGTTATTTGCGAGGAGATTTGTCAAAATGAATCATGTCTTTTAGTATTCACGATATTATATTAATATCCTTCATGTCATGATTTATTTATGACTCTTTTGTATTCATGAATTATATATCTTATCACCAAATTGATATTTCTTGATATCTTTCATTTTATTAATATTTTTCATGATTTAAAAATTAATATAAAAAAATTTGTACCATTGTATTCTTCCCTTCCTTTTGATAATGACAAAGGGGGAGAAAGTTTTGCTAGCTTGCACATCTCAAAAGAGAATAAAGAACTTACTAGCTTGCATGTTCTAAAGTGATAAAAATTTTGCTAAATTACTAGCTTACATAACTCAAAAACTTACTAGTTGCACTTCTCCTTTTCATTGATGATAAAGTATGAGTGATTTGATGTTTTAATTATGCATGGTATGATGATGATCATGCATGGTATGATGAAATTTTTATTATGTATGATGGTTTGGAATTATGCATGCAATACTTTAACCTTGATGATAAACTTTGATGTTTTAATTATGCATGATTTTATGATGCATGTAATGATATAATCAATTAGTTCTTTTAATACTCATGATGGATGCAATGATAAAATACTTTGAATTTAAAAGTTTTATCAATATGGCATATTGATAAGAGGAGTTTAGTTAAACTCCGGCATCAATTGGTTGTCATCATCAAAACGAGAGAGATTATTGAATCTCGAATTTTGATGATGAAACCAATTGATGAAGCTAAGATCTCATATGTGTTTGAGTGATGCAGGAATAGCTTCGATCATGGAAAGGTAATTTGATTAAAGTAGAAAAAATCAAACGTTGGGGCAGAATAGAACATGTCAGAAGATTGGACGTTGGGTCGAAGGACTGGTCAACGTGTCAGTAGAAAACTTCATGCCATGAGTTCAGGAATCGGATCGAACATTGCGTCAGGGAAATTGAGTGTTCGAGAAGTCAATATGTCGATTGGGCAATACGTCGAAGGAAAGAATGATGCGTTGAAGGTTCGAATAAAGCATTGGATGAACCAATAATATGTCGGACAATATGTGATTAATACTTGTAATCATTTATGTCCTGATCAAAGTAGTTTTAGTTGTAATTAAGTTAGTTTTTTGTGTAACTATACTAACTCAATTAGGGGCCAATTGGGCTAAAGTTGGGGCTATTTTGGGCCAAGAGGAAGGCCCATTCAATGACCCAAAAGTTAGGTCAAGCGATGGTATCGTTAGAGGCTTAGTCTCCAAGACACTCATGGACAAATTGTAAATGGCTTGTTCGGTGTAATGCTTATGCATGTCTGTGTCTTTTCGATTTATTCTAGCTTGTAAAGATTATAAAAGGCTAGCCAAAAGCTTAATACTCCCATTTGAGTGAGTTTGACGGTCATTGTAGGCTTGTATATAAAGTTTGTGTTGAATCTCAGATTTTGATGATGAAACTAATTAATTGTATTTTATGATCTAACTGCATTTTGAGTTATGCAGGTCTATTATCGATCAGGATTAGATAGTTGATGCTGGAGGAATTAATGTTACGCTAGAGGTGATCACGTCAGGATATTAGATATCGAGCCGGAGGTTTGGTCGACAATCGGCAGAAGGCTTCGGATGTCGGGCATGGGCCAAGAAGAGCAGAGTTGCGCCAAAGATATCAAGGTTGCGGAGGTCAACCACTGATTGGGCAACAAGCCGCAAGAGAGGACGATGCACCAAAGAATTAGACAAAGCGCCGACCAATGACGTGCTGGGCAACTGAATGTCAATTCGCGTTGTAATAATTGTCTAGATCAAATTAGAGTTTTATTTATGTGTGTGCAGGATTAACTACGATAATGATGAAGACGTAAAGCGAAACAAAGTACCGGAAGTCAAGTGTGATGGAACGTTGGGAGTTTGAGAGTTCGACGGGAGTCCGAAGATTCGTTGGGAGTGCTGTCGGAACCGACCGAGAACGAGTAGGGAGCTTGTCGAAGGGTTTTCGAAAGTTCATCGGAAGGTTCATCGGAAGTTTGCAGAGCTTGTCAAGAAAGATCGGAGCTTGCCAATGAAGCTCGTTGAAACTCGCCAAGATCATCATGAAGTCCGGGAGCTTGCTGGGAGTCCGCAGAATGGTTTTCGAGGGTTCGTCGGAAGACCGTCGGAAGTTCGCTAGAAGCTCGACGGAAGAAGTCTTGACTTGTTAGATTTTGTAATAGCTTAGAAAATATCTTTAATTTTGTAGTTAGCACATTAATTTGGGTTAAGATTAGGTGTTAATCCTATAACCCAAGTAGGGGCCAATTGGGCCTTGTTTTGGACTGGTTTGGGCTGAGTTTTTGGCCCAAACCAGAGTGCTGAAAAGTGCTGGGCGGTGGCACGGCTCAGGACCAGAGAGCTGGGCGGTGGCACCGCCTAGAGGCCGAGAGCTAGGTGGTGGCCCCGCCCAGCACCCGAGAGCATGGGTGGTGGCACCGCTGCCTTGGGCTGTGGAATCACTCAGTACACTATCAGTCTGACAACTGACAGGTGGTGGCACCGCCACTGACAGGCGATAGCACCGCCAGCACCGGAAACAACAAAAGTGATTCAAATTTAAGCTCAAAATTTGAATCCTCTTGAGACCTATAAATACCCCTCTCATTTATGGATGAAAGGGTATCTAGAACTGAAAAAAAGAAGGGGGAAACTCTCTTGAAAGTGTGTCAAATTCTTCCCTCTAAGTTTTAAGTATGTTCTAGTCCAAGAGAGGGGTGAGAGGTCTTGTAAGGGTTATCTCCTAAGCCCGGCAAAAGGAGAGGTGTTGTAAGAGAGTTCATCCTCGCCCGTTGGAAGGAGGATAGCTAGTGGAAAGCCGATGACCTCAAGCAAGAGGAATCGAGAGTGGACGTAGGTCGGATGACCGAACCACTATAAAAATCTGGTTTGCATTTATGTTCTTGTTATTTACTTTGCTGTAAACCCTTTCCACTTAATTTAATGCTTTACTTCTCATCTCTACAAACATCTTTAAGTTAGAGCTTTTCTTATATGATTCCACCGATACGGCTTTCATAATACGAAATGAAGTTTTCATCGTACAAAGTTTTCGAAATCGTTTTAAATCACCAAAATTTTTCTTCTTTATCCGCTGAACTAATTCACCCCCCTCTCATTGCCACTCGATCCCTAACAATTAGTATTAGAGCCACGTTATTTCTCATTCGGATTCACACCTGTAAGAAATGACTTTTAATGGCTTTCAAGAGGGCTTTTCGGTTGTTCGTCCGTCGTTTTTAACGTATCGGACTACACATATTGGAAAACTCGAATGAGAGTTTTCTTGATTTCTCTCAATTTAAACTTATGGAATATTATTAAAAACCATTTTCAACTTCCCTCTAAACTGACGAACGAATGATCGGACTTAGAGAAGAAATCATTTTCTTTAAACGCAAAGGCTATGAATGCTTTATTTTGCACTTTAAACAAAAACGAGTTCAATCGGATTTCTTTTTATGAAACGGATTTTGAAATTTGGCGAACACTTGACATTACGCACGAGGAAACTAGTAGAGTCAAAGACTTGAAAGTAAATCTCTTATTGTATGATTTTGAGCTTTTCCAAATGAAACCAAGCAAAACTATTGGCGACATGTACACCCATTTCACGGATGTCGTCAATAGTCTAAGAGCACTTGGCAAATCATTCTTGGATTTTGATCTCTTCTAAAAAGGTGGGATCCTAAAATAACGGCAATACAAGAAACTAAAGATTTAAATGGTTATTCTATTGAAGAACTCATTGGGTCCTTAATGACATATGAAATGAGTTTCTTGGAATATATTGAACATGATGAATACTTGAACCACCTTTCAAAGAACAGGAAGGATTTGGAACTTCAGACAAATGAATACCACTTGAGTGATGACTCAAGTGATGAGGACAATGAGAACTTTGAACTTCGAACACTAAATCTTAATAAGTTCATTAAATAAAAATCTAAAATGAACAATCAACTTGAACGGAAGAAGAGGCCAAAGATGAAGAAGAAGCACAAAGAAGAATCAAGTAACGAAACGATGAATTGGGCTTTGATGGGCTTCGTCTACAAGGTAAGTAACTTAACTCCCTTGAATTATTTTGAAATTATATGACTTTTCCATGAGTGCTTAACTTAGTTAGTAGGACATAAATAATTATTTTTTTTAAAATTATATCATGTATTTTTTGAGAAGTATAAAAAAAATATATATAAATGATGACTGTATGATGTGCGATAATGTGTGTATGCCTAATAGAACTAATCCATGCATGTATCTTGATGAGTGACATTGGTTTTTTCATTCTAAACATGATGCTTGACTATTTTATATCATGCATGAGTTTTTGAAGTAATATTGATTTGAAACTCTATGTTTTGGATTAACGTGTTTTTGGATTAATCATTCTTATGATCAATTAAAATGACATAATGCATGAACACCTAAAAAGATGAATTCCATGTATACTTTTCCGTATCGATTTTCAATTTTAAACATGATACATATCCATGTATGGATTTCGTAATAGATATTTGTATCATGCTTATGATTTGAAAACCTCTATATTGGATTAATGGGTCTTAATCATTTTTATGATGAAATCATTTCTAAATATAATGATGCTTTCGATTTAAAATAATATATATTGTTTTTGACACAAAAAATGCATCATCATGATAATACTTGCACACCAAATGTGATAAAAGATAGAAGCAAGCATATTGATGATTTCACCTTCAACATAATGCATGGTTTTTACATGAAAATTTGAACATGCTTACATGAAATCAATTGTATGAAATGGAGATGTATTTTCTATCCTATTGAGATTAATGAATTCATTTTACCAATCTTGTGAATCTCATGAAAATAAACATGATAAATATTTTGAAAAATGTGAGTGTATCATGCATTTGGTTTTAATGATTTCTCTTGAAACTTACTTTTCGGATCTATACGATGATACATGAATCTAGTAGAAAAAGACAAGAGTATGCTTACATGTGAACCATCTCCGTGGCTCTTATTAAAATTTTCGAATGAAAGATTTTGATGCATTTGACCTTGATGGGTTTAATGACAAAACTTGTATTTTGAATTTATACAATGATGGCTTCCGTATAAATATTTGAACATACTTTATGAAATCATCATTGATAATGATGAAATAAAAATATTAAAAGTTTGTTGTTATACTTAATGTGTTTCATCTTGATGTTTTTTATGACGAAAATTATTTTTCAGATTTATAAAATGATCCATGATTGCTCACACTAAGCTAAATCATCTTATTATAACTAATAATAATGAAAGAATGAATGTTGGAATGATTTTAATGATGCATTGTGAAATCATGCTTAAAATGATGGTATCATGCTTGATGATATTTTTGATGAAGTTTGCATTTTCATCTTGAATGTTGATATTTTATTTTAAGGCAAAGGCATGCTTATAAAAAGCAAATTATATGAATAGAAATTTATAAAAATGAAATGCAATCCTCTATCTTATTGATTTTTCAGTAAATCTATGCTTGTCATGTATGAATTTATTGAATGTAATTTTGAGGATGATTTTGGATTTGACAAATGCTTGATTCGTATTTATGACATAAGATATATTTTAAAAATGAATCATGCTTCAATCATGTTTTATCTCCCTTAATTTATTTTATTCTCCTATAATTTCTTTTAATTTACTAAAGAGGAGAATCTTCCAAATGAATCATGAATTCAAATAAAATGATATAAATGAATCACTTATTGATATATTTTTTTTGAAATATCCTTTTTTAATGTGATGTTGATAACTTAAGATGCCTTTTGGAATTCATGACATGATATGATTGAATCTTTGACTTACTCTTTTTATCATGGCTTGAAAATGAATCATGCTTAATAATTTGTGTTATGAGATTTAGTCTTTATGTCTTGAATATTCATGCTTGTTTCTATTCAACATAAAAAAAGACAAAGGCATGTTTGTACGAAATTAATGCAATTCATAAAAAGCGAAATGTATGATTCTTGAAATTTTTGATTTTTGATGAAAGACAAGTGATGAATTCATTTATGACCTTGTATGAATCTTGAAAGTAATTTTGATGAAGAGCTTGAAGTTGACGAATTGAATTTAAACTTTTATTCATGATTCTTCTCTTGATCTCTTGGAATCATGACTTTTTGATATGTTTATAATGCTTGAATCAAGCTCTAAAATATTTCATTTTTCTATAAAGATATTTTCTTGAAATCATGATCTTGCAATTATAAATTGAAGTTCTTTATAAATCAAGATCGTTTACCATACTCCTTCCGTTTTATCAAAAGAAAACTCTTTAAATGAAATGTATCTTGTCTTTTGATTTCTCGGAAGTCAATACTTGAATTTTTATGAATTTGTAATCTTGATATCTTGATTTGAGAAATTTCAAGAAATATGATTATTACTTGATATTTGATACTTGAAATTTCTCATGAAATGTGATCTTGATGAGAATTCCTATGCATGAATCAAGTTGCTCTTTGTGCTATATCTTTTCAAATGAATCATGAGCCTTAATGTCATATATTTCATGATATAGAAATGACAAGATTTATTTGCCTTGCATGTCGTATATGATGATGAAAATTAATTTCCTTCATGATGAATCATGAATCATGACTTGATCTATGATGATTGATATATTTGTATCATGATTTGAAAGATTGATGTAAACTTCTTTTTTGCAAACTTATGTGAAATGTTTATATCATCATATTTGATCCTCCCTTTCTTTTTTACATTGATAAAGGGGAAGAAAGTTTATTCCTAGTTTGCACCTTAAATGAAAATTTTGCTAGCTCATTCAAGAGGAAGAAAATTGCTAGCTTGGCATATCACAAAGAAATCAAAGTGCAAACTTACTATTTTGCTAGCCTACAAAAGAGGAAAAGAACTTGAATATCAAAAAGTTGCTACCTTACAATTTCAAGAAAAGTAAAAGTGCAAATTTGCACAAGAAGCAAGTGTTGAATTGCTATTGTTGGACATCTTTAAAAATCTTACCATAATTGTATGCTTAAATGTTGTATAATATAATTAATAGCTAGTGTGATGTCAAACTTGCATATCTTTTAAACTAGCTTTGATACAACTTCTCCTTTTTATTGATGACATAGGGGGAGAAGTAGATTGATGACTTCAGCGTTACAAATCATCTCGTAGGTCATTAATGACCCAATTATTTCTTTGAGAGGAAAGTTTTTTAGGTCCTTAACCTCTTGAATGGTCGTAACTTTAGGATCCCAACTCTTTGGGAGGGATCTTAAGATTTTAGAAATAAGTTCAAAATTAGAAAAGCCTTTCCCAAGTGATTTGAGTCCATTGACGATATTCATAGAACGGGTGTACACGTCTCCGATGGATTCACTTGGTTTCTTCCAAAATAACACATAAGAGTGCACTAAAAGGTTGATTTTAGACTTTTTTACTCGGCTAGTGCCTTCATGAGTGATTTCAAGAGTATGCCAAATATCAAAAGTTAATTCATAAATTAAAACATGATTAAACTCATTTTTATCAAGAGTACAAAATAAGACATTCATAGCCTTGGCATTAAGAGCGAAAACCTTCTTCTCCGATTCATTCCATTCGTTCATCGGAAGAAAAGATTTTTAAACGTCATTTTTGATAATGTTCCAAAGTTCAAAATATATAGAAATAAAAAAATTTTCAAATGAGTCTTCTAATACATGTAATCTGACCCATTGAACATAGGTGGACGTGTGATTGAATGTCATCTCTCTTGGGTTTTAAACCAAATGAGAGTGACCTTGCTCTGATACCAACTATTAGGATCTAGAGTGACACTAAGAGGGGGTGAATTAGTATAGTGGATAAAAATGATAATTTAAAATCAATTTTGAAAAGCGTTAAATGCTGAGAAGTTTTGTCTATCGAAAGCGATTTTGGTAAAGCAAATTATTCAAGTGAATGTGAAAAAGAGTAGAGAGGAGGAGATTGAAAGATTGCAACCAAGCAAAATTGAAATACAACAATTAAAAACTCACACACCAAGAGAAGTATATAGTGATTTATAGTGGTTCGGTCAAATGACCTATGTTCACTTCCGAAACCTTCTTCGATGAGGTTATTGACTTCCACTATCAATCCTTCTTGAAGGGAAAAGACCAAACACCCTTTTTTACAAAACTTGCAGGTGGCTCACATTCTTTTACAAAATTTTACACTTATGAATTTGGGAGGTGAACACTCTAACTTTGGAAGGTAATTTTTCTAGAGTTTTGACTCAGTTCTTAACACTTCTCAATGTGTTTAGCTAGCCGAGAAGTAAGGGATATTTATAAGCTTAATTGACTTCAAAATTAGAGCCAAAAAGAGTCATATCCTAGATTTTTGGATGCTAGTGGTACCACTACCTAGCACTAGTGGTACCACTGCCAGTTGACCATAGTTCTATTAGTGCACTGAGCGGTACTATCGCCTAACAGAGTCTCGTGCTCTATGAAGGGGTGGTACCACTTACTATCAAGTAGTACCACCGTTGACAGGTAATAACTATTAGTGGTACCACCGCTGACCTGGGGTGGTACCACCACCCAGAGCACGAAGGAACCTATTCCCGGGGTGGTGCCACCGCTAGACAGGTCCAGCAAACTTGGATGGGCCTTGAATCAGGCCCAATCCACTTAAGTTATGGGCCTAGTTGGCTTCTACCAGGGTTAAAGGATTATCACCTAATCCTAAACCTAATTATATGTTAACTATGAAATTAAAACATATTCTAAGCAAAATATAATCCAGCAATGTTGAGTCTTCTTTTGGCGAGCTTCTGGCGAACTTTCGGTGGACTTCCGACGAACCCTCGGATAATCTTCCGGCGGACTCCCAATAGGCTCCTGGACTTTACAGTGAGTTTCAATGAGTCTTTTTGGCAAGCTTCTGAACTTTCTCGGTAAGCTCCGCGAACCTCTAACAAATCTTCCGGTGAACTTCTGACAATCCTTCGGCAAGTCCCTAATTCATTTTCGGCAAGTTCCGACAGTACTTCTGATGAACCTTCGGACTTCCAACGGACTCTCGGACTCCCAACGTACTTGATTCCGGCAATTTGCTTTATGTCTTCATTGCTATCGTAGTTATTCCTGCACACTTTTCTCAATAATATGGATTAGATCAAATAACCTATCAATTGACTTGATCATCAAAATCTGAGATTCAACATAAATCTGGTGTGCTCTTTTACTTTGTGCTAGTAATTCATATTACAATTGATTTTCAAACCAACCCCTCCCCCTCTTAGTGCTGATTTTGGTCCTAATAGTTGGTATCAGAGTCATGGTTTTTCTCATTTGGTTTAACACCCAAGAGAAATGACTCTTTTCGATAATCTAGAGGGTCACTCTATCATTTGTCCTCCTATGTTCAATGGGATGGACTACATGTATTGGAAAACATGGATGAGAGTTTTCTTACTTTCTATAAACTTTGATTTATGGAATATCATTGATAATAGTTTTTAATAGTCTTCTAAACCAATGAACAAATGGGATAATTTGGAGAAGAAGACTTTTTCTTTGAATGTTAAAGTGATGAACACTTTGTTTTGTGCCTTAGACAAAAATGAATTTGATTGTTTCTATTTGCAAAACTATATATAAGATTTGACACACTCGTGAAATCACACACAAAGGCATAAGTAGAGTTAAAGATTCTAAAATTAATCTTTTGATGTATAGTTTTGAACTGTTTCAAATGGAACCAAGTGAAACCATTAGAGAAATATACACCTAGTTTACGAATGTCGTCAATAGTTTAAAACACTTAGTAAAAGTTTTTCTAATTTTGAACTTGTTAACAAAATACAAAGATCCCTTCTAAAAAGTTGAGATCCAAAAGTGATAGCAATACAAGAAACAAAGGACTTAAGCCAACATGACATATGAAATGATGACATATTTTTCACTGGAAGAACTTGTCAGTTTATTAATGACATATGAAATGACTTATTTGGCACATAACCAACATGAGGATAACCTTCCAAAGAACAAGAAGGTAATTATATTTAGAACCAAATAAAACTACTCGAGCCAGAGCTCAAGTGAAGATGACATAGAACTCCTCACAAAAACTATTTAAAAAGTTCATAAAAAAGAACAAGACTAAATTAAAATAAGAATCTAAAAAAAAACTCAAAAAAGACAACTACTTGCTATAAATATAAGAAGCTAGAGTACTCCAAATATGAGTGTACAAAATTAAAGAAGAAGTTGCCAAAGAAGAAGAAAGTACTCATGGTGACTTGGGACGAATCGAGTGCATCGGAAGATGAAGAACAAACCAATGAAAGTGATGTGGCTTTTGGCAATGAGGTATGTAACTCAACCAAAATCTCTTTACCTTACAATGAAATTACTTAGTACTTTTCATGATTTGAAGAATTTAAATTAGTTATATATAAAAATTGTAAAAAAAAAGATCATGATAATTGCATGTTTTATTGTAAAGAACAAAATGTTAGATTTAGATCTAATGCTTATACACCAAATAAGAATAATTCTATGTACGTTTATCTTGATAATTTTTGTGATAAATCTTGTTTTTCGATTTTAAACATGATGCATAATTTTGATATAAAAACTTAGGCATGCTTATATGAAATCAATCATATTAATTAAAATAACTAAAAAGAGAAAAGTATTTTGTTGGGATCTAGAGCGGCACTAAGAGGGGGGGTGAATTAGTGCAGCAGATAAAGATGACAAATTTTAATGATTTAAAATAAATTCAAAAACTTCGTATGATTTAAAGCAATGTTTCGATTAAAAGCATTTCGATTACGTTTAACTTGAACACATACGTAAGAAGATGAAGTGGAGGTGGAGCAAGTAAAGTAAAGGCTTGTAGTAATGTAAATGACAATAAGTAAATGCAAACCCGATTTTATAGTGGTTCGGTCATACGACCTATTTCCACTCCCGATTCCTCTTCTCTTGAGGCCATCAGCTTTTCACTAGTTGTCTTCCTTCCAACGGGAGAAGACCAACTCCCTTTTACAGTGCTCTCTCCTTTTGATGGGCTTAGGAGTTAACTCTTACAAACACTCACTCCTCTCTTTAGGCTAAAAACTAATGAGAGCTAGAGGAGGGATCACTAAAGAGAATTCTATAGCATTTTCTCTCTTTTAAGTTCAGTGTGCTTGTATGTTCAACCCAAGGATGGAAGGGGTTTTTATAGGCTCCAATTGGATTCAAACTTGGAGCCAAAAACCTTCCAATCCTGGGTTTACCGAGTACTAGTGGTACTACTGTCAGTCTGACCCTAACACTGGGTGGTACCACCGCTCAGTCTGGCAGTACCACTGCCTGACACATTAACACGGTCAGTGTACTGGGCGGTACCACCGCTCATGTGTTCTGCCACTAGGCGGTACCACCGCCTAGTGCAACCTAGAGAGCTGGACCTGGGTGGTGTCACCACCCCAATCTGGCAGTGCCACCGCCAGAGAGGTTCAGCACTCTTGGTTGGGCCTTAAACCTGGCCTAAACCAGTCCAATTTCGGGCCCAATTAGCCCCTACCAAGGTTATAGGATTAACACTTAATCCTAACCTTAATTACGTACTACTATGAAATTAAAGACATTTCCTAAGCTAATATAAAGTCTGAAAAGTCAAGACTTTTTCTCCGGCGAGCTTTTGGCAAACTTCCGATGATCTTTTGACAAACCCAAGGACACCATTCTGCGGACTGCCGGCAAGCTCTTGGACTTCTCGATGGAATCGTTGGTAAGTTTCGATGAGCTTCTTCAGCAAGTTCTGATCTTTCTCGGCGAGCTCCGTGTAGCACTCCGATGAATCTTAGAACTTCCGTTGAACTCTCGAACTCCCAACGATTTCATCATACTTGACTCAGGCACTTTCCTTCACTTTATGTCTTTATCGTTATTGTAGTTAATCCTGCACACATAAACCTTAACTCTACTTTAATCTTAACAGTTATTACACGAATCAACCTTCTGTTGCCTGGCACATCATTGGTTGATGCTTCGTCCAGTTCTTCGGCGCACCGTCCTCTCTTGTGGCCTATTGCCCAATCGGTGGTTGACCTCCGTAACCCCGATATCCTTGGCGCAACTCCACTCTTCTTGGCCTGATGCCTGATGTTCAAAGCCTTCTGTCGATTATCGACCGGACCTCCAATTCGATTCCAATATCCTGACGTGATTTCCTCCAACGCAAACGTTGATTCATCCTTTGTCAACTGTCTAATCCTGATCGATAGTAGACCTGTGTCACTTAAAACGTAGTTAAATAATAAAACACAATCAATTAGTTTCATCATCAAAATTTGAGACTCAACAGTCTCCCCCTTTTCTATGATGACAACTAATTGATGATAGAGTTAACCTTAACTCCCGAAGTTTAACCAAACTCTCCCTATCAATATGCCATATTGATAGAACCCTTGGATTATACCAAATCCAAGCAACATGTTTCAAAATCATATCAACAAAAATATCATGTAAATATTTAAAATATTCAATACAATGCATGAAGTCATCAATCTACTTCTCCCCTTATGTCATCAACAAAAAAGAGAAGTAGCATTATAGCTAATTTAAAAGATATGCAAGTTTTATAATCATACTAGCTAGATTTTCATCAACATTCAATATTCAATCATGGCAAGTTTCTCATGATATGCAAGATAGCACTTGTTGTGATGGTGTTCATGATAATAAGTTTTTCTATTCTCCTTTGAGAAGTGCAAGAAAATAGTATTCAAAGATGTGCAAGTTACACTTTCTTTGCTTCCTTTACGATATGCATGCAATTTTGTAATTTTTTTCTTCTCTGTTGAGAAGAGCAAGCTTGCAAGTTTTGCTTCATTTACATGCTAGAAATTTTGTATTCATTTGCAATATGCAAGCTAGTAAAACCTTTCTCCCCCTTTGTCAAAGTCAAAAAGAAAGGGAGGATCAAATACAAAGATTTTGTTTACATCCTCTTTTCATATCATTTATCAACTTGCATCAATAAAAATTTTCATCAATCTTCAAATCATGACAACCAATATAAAGAATCAAGATATCAATAAAAATCAATTTGTGAATACCAAAGATATGATTCATGGTTCATTAAAATTCTTCTTAACAAGATCAAGATCAAGATTCATGAGGTAAAGATAGCAATTTGAAACATTCTCATCAAGATCACATTTTAAAATATTCTAAGTATCAAATATTGAGATGTCAAGACTTGGATTATTTTCTTCATTTAACAACTTTTCACATCATTTAAATTTGCATCAATCAATCATTCAATCATCACATAATGTATTTGACGAAGTATTGAAACATAGGAGAAAGATCAATTTAAGCATGCAATGTTTCAATCAAATTCAAGTCATGAATACCAATGCTTACATATGTGAGTATGAATTCATGAATACCAAAAGATATTATTTGTGATTCTAATTTAGCAAGATCAAGATTCATATGATTCATAATAAAGTAAATTTATTTTAAATCACCACATAAGGCATGCAAGTTAAAGTGATTATGTCATTTCTAAGTCATCAAGGCTTAAGAAAAATCAAGATAAACATGATTCATTTAAATGGATTCTTTAACACATCATCAAAATCTCACTCATAATTCAAGTGATTCACAAAATATCATAAATTTATCACTTGTCTTTTATTTAAAAAATCCAAAACTTTAGAGAAAGAGAGATGTTCAAGAAATATGTATTTCTCTTTTAGTGATTTGCATTGATTTCATATAAACATGCCTTTGTCTTTTTATGTCGAATTGAGACAATCATGAAAGTTTAAGACGTAAAGGTAAAATTTCATAAAAACAAATCATCAAGCATGATTCTATAGCTTTCAAGCATGATAACATCCTTTTAATATTGAGATATTCATCATCAAGTATGATTTCAAAAGACATGTTCAAGATTTTTTATTCGAAAGCCATGCATCATCTTACAAATTAGATATTATTATCAAAATCTTTCATTCAGAAATTTTATTTAGAATAATGTAGATTAGTTACATGTAAGCATGCTCAAGTCCTCTTTCTATAAAGTTGTGTATCAATTTTAAGACCGAAAAAGTGATTTCATCAAAGCCATCAAGAACAAACACATAAAACATGAAAACATCATGATAGCATATTTTTTATTTTTATTTGTTTTATTTCATATGATTGATCTTATATGAGTATGTTCAAATTTTTCATATGAAAATGTCATGCATCGTATAAATTCGAAAAAATAATTTTCTTCATGAAGACCATCAAGTCCAAATATGACACAAGACAACATCAAAACCTCTTTTCTTTCATTTAGAAAATTTATGGGTTAGGCCTTTTAGTTTTACAATTGATTTCATAAAGACATGTATAAATCTGAAACAAATTACGTCAAAGCCAAAAATACATTATAGCATATCAAATTGTAAAGTCAAGCATGATACAAATATTTTCATTAAGATACTTCCAAGAATAACATACATAGATATGTATTTGATGTATAATCACTACTATAAATCATTTAATAATCATTCATAATATTGCATACTTCATTCAAAATTTTGAATCATAACATGCATGAAACAATATAATTTTCATGATCAATTTTTTAATTTTTCAAAAACGTTAAAAAGAGAGGCATGATAATTTTAAAAAAAATTACTATCTAAATTAAGCACTCATGAAAAATATTATATAATTTCAAAATAAGGTAAAAGCAACTTGGGTGAGTTTCTTACCTCATCATCGAAAACCGACAAAGCCCAATTTACCATTTGCCTTTCGAAAGTTCTTGATTCATCCTTGGATGCCTTCCTCTTCTTTGGCCTCTTCCTCCATTCAAGTTCACTTTTGATTTTAGATTTTTATTTAATAAACTTATTAAAATTGATTAAAAGTTCAATGTCCTCTTCATTGTTCTCATCACTTGAGTCATCACTCAAGTGGCATTTTATAGTCCGGAGTTTCAAATCCTTCATATTCTTTAGAAAGTGGTTCATGTGTTCATCGGTTTCATAAAAACTCATTTCATAGGTCATTAATGACCTGATTAGTTCTTCCAATGGAAATTCATTAAGATTTTTAGTTTCTTGTATCACCGTTACTTTAGGATCTCACCTTTTTGGAAGGGATTTTAAAATCTTGTTAATGAGTTCAAAATCTGAGAAACATTTACTAAGTGCTCTTAGACTATTGATGACATCCGAGAAATGAGAGAACATGTCATCGATAGTCTCACTTGGTTCCATTTGAAAAAGCTCAAAATCATATATCAAAATGATAACTTTCGAGTCTTTGACTCTACTCGTTCCTTCATATGTGAGTGTGTGCCAAATATCAAAAGCTGTTTCACACATAGAAATCTGATTAAGCTCAGTTTTATCTAGAGCATAAAATAAGGCATTTATAGCCTTTGCATTTAATGAAAAAAATTTTCTCTCTAAGTCCGACCATTCGTTCGTCGGTTTAGAGGAAAGTTGAAAGTCATTTTCAATGATATTCTATAAATTTAAATCTAGAAAAATCAAGAAAACTCTTATTTAAGTTTTTCAATATGTGTAGTTCGATCCGTTAAACAATGAAGGACAAACAATCAAAAAACCCTCTTGAAAGCTATGAAGAGTTATTTCTCGTGGGTGTGAATCCAAAAGAGAAACAATGTAGCTCTGATATCAATTGTTGGGATCTAGAGTGGCACTAAGAGGGGGGCTGAATTAGTGTAGTAGATAAAGATGACAAATTTTGGGGATTTAAAATAAGTTAAAAAATTTCATACAATTCAAAGCAATGTTTCGATTAAAAGTATTTCGATTATGTTTAACTTGAACACATACGTAAGAAAATGTAGTGGAAGTCGAGCAAGTAAAGTAAAGGCTTGCAGTAATGTAAATGACAATAAGTAAATGCAAACCCGATTTTATAGTGATTCGGTCAAACGACCTACGTCCACTCTTGATTCCTCTTCTCTTGAGACCACCGACTTTTCACTAACTGTCTTCCTTCTAACGAGTGAAGACCAACTCTCTTTTACAGCGCTCTCTCCTTTTGATGGGCTTAGGAGGTAACTTTTACAAACACTCACTCCTCTCTTTAGGCTGAAAACTAATGACAGCTAGAGGAGAGATCACTAAAGAGAATTCTATAGCATTTTCTCTCTTTTAAGTTCAGTGTGCTTGTATGTTCAATCCAAGGATAGAAGGAGGTTTTATAGGCTCCAATTGGATTCAAACTTGGAGCCAAAAATCTTTTAATCCTGGGTTTACCGAGTACTGGTGGTACCACCGTCAGTCTGACCCTAACATTGGGTGGTACCATCGCTTAGTTTGGTGGTACTATCGCTTGACACATTGATACGGTTAGTGTACTGGGCGGTATCACCGCTCAGCCAATGATACCATAGCCCAAGTGTTCTACCACTAGGTAGTACCTCTACCCAGTGCAACCTAGGGAGTTGGACCTGGGCGGTGCCACCACCAAGCAGGTTCAGCACTCTTAGTTGGGCCTTAAACCCAGCCCAAACTAATCCAATACCGGGCCCAATTGGCCCCTACCAGGGTTATAGGATTGACACTTAATCCTAACCCTAATTGTGTGCTAACTAAGAAATTAAAGATATTTCCTAAGCTAATACAAATTTTAAAAAGTCAAGACTTCTTCTCCGGTATGCTTCCAGTGAACTTCTGACAGTCTTCCGACAAACCTTCAGATACCATTTTGTGGAATCTTGGCAAGCTCTTGGACTTCTCAATGGATTCGTTGGTAAGTTTCAATGAGCTTCTTCGGTAAGCTCCGATCTTTCTTGGTGAGCTCCGCGCAGCACTCCGACGAATCTTTAGACTTTCGTCGAACTCTCGAACTCCCAAAGATTTCATCATATTTGACTCCGACACTTTGCTTCACTTTATGTCTTCATCATTGTCATAGTTAATCCTGCACACGTAAACCTTAACTCTACTTCGAACTAGACAGTTATTATACGAATTAACCTTTTGTTGCCTGGCACATCATTGGTCGATACTTCGTCTAGTTCTTCGGCACACCGTCCTCTCTTGCGGCCTGTTGTCCAATCGGTGATTGACCTCTACAACCTTAATATCCTTGGCACAACTCCACTCTTCTTGGCCCAATGCTCGATGTTCGTAGCCTTCTACCGATTGTCGATCGGACTTCCGGTTCGACGTCCAATATCCTGACGTGATTTTCTCTAACGCAAACACTGATTCATCTTGTGTCAACTGTCTAATCCTGATCAATAGTAGACCTACGTCACTCAAAATACAGTTAGACAATAAAACATAATCAATTATTTTCATCATCAAAATCCGAGACCCAACATATTTTTCTTAAAATTTCTTAATCTCTATCTTATCGGGTTTTCAATAAGAGATTGATGAATCTATTTATGTCATTTTGAATCTCTTAAAAGTGATTTTGATGATTTGATGATTTAAATTTGAATGAGTTTTATCCAAATCTTACACTTGATACTTGAAATTTTTTATGAATCATGATCTTGATGACTTGAGATTTCTTATGCATGAATCCAATTCTCCTATATTTCTTTTTCCTATAGAGAAGCTTTTATCCTAATCATGATCCTGATTTCTTGATATTTATAACTTGAGAATTTTTTTGTGAATCAAGATCTCTTATTTGATCTCTTATGTTTCTTTTTAAAATTTTCTAAAGAGAAAAATTATCTAAATGAATCATAATTGTTCTTTTGATTTCTCAAATTTACAACTTGAATTTTCTTTATATGAATCAAGATCATTTACTATTTGATCTCCTAATATCTCTTTTTGTCATTTGAGAGGAGATTTGTCAAAATGAATCATGTCTTTTGGTATTCACGATTTGATATTAATAGCATTCATGTCATGATTTATTTATGACTCTTTTGTATTTATGAATTATATACCCTATCACCAAATTGATATTTCTTGATATCTTTTATGTTATTAATATTTGGCATGATTTGAAAATTAATTTAAAAAGAAAAATTTTGTACCATTATATTCTTCCATTCCTTTTGATAATGACAAAGGGGGAGAAAGTCTTGCTAGCTTGCACATTGCAAAGAAAAGCAAAATTGCTAGCTTGCACATCTCTAAAGAGAAGAAAGAACTTACTAGCTTGCATGTTCTAAAGTGATAAAAATTTTGCTAAATTACTAGCTTGCATAACTCAAAAACCTTACTAGTTGCACTTCTCTTTTTTGTTGATGACAAAGGGGGAGAAGGTATGATGATAATCATGCATGGTATGATGAAATTTTATTATGTATGATGGTTGGAATTATGCATGCAATACTTTAGCCTTGATGATAAACTTTAATGTTTTGATTATGTATGATTTTATAATGCATGCAATGATATAATCAATTGGTTCTTTTAATAGTCACGATGCATATGATGGTAAAATACTTTGAATTTAAAGGTTCCATCAATATGGCATATTAATAGGGGGAGTTTAGTTAAACTCCGGCATCAATTGGTTATCATCGTAAAAAAGAGAGAGATTGTTGAATCTCAAATTTTGATAATGAAATCAATTGATAAAGTTATGATGTAATGTGCGTTTGAGTGATGTAGGACTAGTTTCAATCATGGAAAGATAATTTGATTAAAGTAGAAAAAATCAAACGTTGGAGCTGAATAAAACATGTCAAAAGATTGAACGTTGGATCGAAGGACTGGTCGATATGTCTGTAGAAAGCTTCATGCCATAAATTTGAGCATTAGATCGAACATTACGCTAAGGAAATCAGGTGTTGTGGGAAGTCAATATGTCAATTGACCAATACGTCAAAGGAGAGGATAATGCAACAAAGGATTAAACAAAGCATCGGATGAACCAATGACATGCCGGACAACATATGATTAATACTTATAATCATTTGTGTCTTGATCGAAGTAGTTTAGTTGTAATTGAGTTAGTTTTTAGTATAACAATGCTAACTCAATTAGGAGCCAATTGGGCCAAAGTTGAGGCTATTTTGAGCCAAGAGGAAGGCCCATTCAGTGACCCAAAAGTTGGATCAAGACGATGGTACCATCAGAGGCTCAATCTCCAAGACACAATCTTCGAGATTATGTCAAACAATGGTACCACCTAGTGTTAGTGCTGTAAGCAGTGATACCACCAGCATAAGCGGTGGTGAGCTAGGAAGATGCAACACACACCCAAGAACCAACATCTCAGCAAGACCTTGTTCCTTTGGCTTTCTTGTCCAAAAATCCAAGTAGACAATCTTGCATTTTTGGACAAAATCAAACTATATTGATTCTCAAGCCACGACATAAAAATATAATGACTTCATTTATATTTTTATAATAAATTATGTGATGATAAAAAAAGATATATATTGAACTGCCAAAGCTAGGAAAGGAAAGTATAAGGATATAACTAATATTAGATGCATTAAAAATGGAGATTAAAGAATATTTGTTAATGATAATGAGATTAAGGAAAATAAAAAAAATATTTTTTTAAAAAAATTATTTAATAAATATTTCATGTAGTTCTTAGATTTAATAATAAATAAAAGTGATAGATTTAATAATCATAGATTTATTAAAAAATTAGAGCTAACGAGATAAAAGATATATAAAAAAAAGCTAATAGTGTAGGGTCTAATAGTATCCTTATTGAGGTCTAAAAAGTTTATAGAACAAAAAATAGCTTAGTTAATTAGTTTATTTAATAAAATCATGAGATTTAAAAGAATATCTGATGAATGAAAAAAAGTTTTTTAATGTAAATTTATAAAAATAAGGGTGACATACAAAATTATTTAGATTATAGATGAATTAAATCTTGAACCATATTATGAAACTTTGTAAAAGAGTTATCAAAAGTAAGATAAAGCTTGAAATAAATATCTTTGAAAAAAAATTTAATTTTATGTTTAGAAGATTAACTATAGAAGTTATTTATTTATTGAGATAATTAATAAAAAAAGTATAAAAAGAAAAAAAGAAAGATTTGTATATAGTTTTTATTGACTCACACAAAGCTTACCTTTTTAAATTCTTACATTTTCACATTGATAATAAATAAACTTACCGATCAATAGACCTCCTTGATGTATGTTATTTGCTGATGATATTATCTTGATTGATGAGAGCTTAAGTAGAATTAACTAATAAACTTGAGCTATGGAGATAAGCCTTAGAAACTAAAAGATTTAGATTAAGTAGAACTAAAGCTAAATATATAAAATATAATTTTAGTGATTCTAGAAATAGATAAAGATAATATAGTTAGATTGAATGGATAAGAAATCACTTTAAATAAAAGTTTTAGATATCATGAATCAATTATTTAATAAGATAGAAAGATCGATGAAGATATTATTTATAGAGTAAAAATAAAATGATTAAAATTACGAGGGGCATCACGAGTATTGTCCGATAATTGAAAATTTTTAAGATGAAAAGAAAAAATTTATAAGACAATCATAAGACCAATAGTGTTTTATGGATCTAAGTGTTGGGTAGTTAATATATATATATATATATACAAAAAATTTATATTGTTTAGATTCTCATGCTTATACAAAAGTATCTCCCAAGTCTCGTCAACATAAAGTATATGTGCATTTTAGCACTTGATTCTAAATCTTGTATTATCACTATTAGTGCTTTCATAGAAATTACTAAGATGGATGATGAAAGAATTGTTTTAATCTCTGGACTACTTAGAAGTAATTTTTTCCTTAGCTCATCAAGATATTGAGTAGATTATCATTATCATATCTGCACTTATGAAATTTCATTCAAAAATAGTGTGAAAGAAGAGAACATTTTTATGTAAAACCTTGTTGGGGCAATTCTTTATGGTCCTGTCATTGCATGTGATGGTGTTATAATTATGAGAAAAATTGATGTTGTTTCTTTCTTCTTATATTTTTATGTACATGATCGCCTGGTACCGTCTGAAAATTTTTCTAGAGGATGAATGTGCAGATGTACACACTCATTTCAAGGACATTATATCCATGTATTCTGCCTATCTATTGGCATCACATCTCTTTTGTGGAATTTTTGAGAATTGAGGTGCAGATAAAACAAGCATAAATAAACCATCTACCAAATACATTTTTTTGCTGGCACATAGCTAATGGTCTTAACGTTTCTAACGCACTATCTTAATGACACATGATTTGCATGATATGATGAGATGAAAATTTTCTTCCACTTCTATTATGTTTCTTTCTCGCATGACTTCATCTATATGGTACATCGGAGATGTTGAATGCTCGGTATTCATGACATGACGGCTGTGCTTAAGACTGCTGTTTTATTTGATGCAGCTTTTTAATGCTAGTGTGGGATATTGTAAATCTTCTGAGTCATAGCTACCTTTGTTTATGATGTCATCGGTTTTGCAGTCCGGTGCGGTCGTGGAGGATGCCAATTGGTGAATACCTTTGTTTATGATGTCATCGGTTTGCAGTCTGGTGCGGTCGTGGAGGATGCCAGTTGGTGAATGGCAAAGCCAACATCTGCTGTAAGTTTCACACTAAGCAAATACTACTGGCAGAATGTTGATTCCTGCGTTGACAGTTACATTTCCCTCATCACTTATTGCAAGTAATTGCAGACGCTGTCTGCATCTTTGGATGGCTACGCGCTTTCTTGGTCACAGTGAACCCTCCGTCGAACAAAAGGTTGTGCCCGCTGACGTACCTGGACTCGTTGCTGCCCAAGTAAAGAACCGTCTCCGCCGGGTCCTGCGCCTTCAGCCGCGTGCCCTTGAGGTTGGCCGTCGCCTCCGCATCCTTTCCAACTCCCCATCGTCGGTGACGTCGAACGATTTGCTCGTCTTAAAAATTGATTCATAGTAATTATCTAAATATTTATCATGATCAAAATGATTCATAATAATTATCTAGATAATCATTATGATCTAAATAGTTATAGGGTAATTTCAATAACTAACTCTATCATGGATGATGTGATGGAGGGTGATTGTTACCACTAGGTCCTATAAATAGGATCATAGTTCATGAAGCAAAGATTGTATGAGTATTTGAGAAAATAATTGTAAGTGTTCAATATCGTTCCTCTTATTTTTAATACTATATCGGTTTACTAGATTGAAAGTATTCTTTCTTGATTGCATCATAGTATTCTATTTTTTATTGTCTCCTTACTCTCCCAATCCCAATATTTGTGGTATCAGAGCCTTATTTCAATTTGAACTGGGCATTATGACTTTTAATGATAATTTCATATCTCAATCCCTTATTCCCATCTTCTCGGGCAAAAGCTATGAATTTTGGAGTATCAAGATGAAGACTCTATTCAAGTCTCAAGATTTTTGGGACTTAATAGAGAATGGATATACAGATCCAGATGAAGAAATCAGGCTGAGGGAGAATAGAAAGAAGGACTCAAAGGCATTATTCTTCATTCAACAAGCTGTACATGAGACAATATTCTCAAGAATTGCAGCAGTGACAACCTCAAAGCAAGCTTGATTGATACTTCAAAACGAATTTCAAGGTTCATCAAGGGTGATTACGATAAAGCTTCAAACCTTCATCGTGAGTTTGAAATTTTGTTTATGAAAAATAATGAATCGGTGCAAGATTTTCTTTCTCAAGTGACTGAAATTGTTAGTCAAATGAAATCTTATGGTGAACATCTTCATGATCATATAATTGTTGCAAAAGTTTTGAAAAGTTTAACTCCGAAATTTGATCATGTTGTTATCGCAATTGAGGAGTCAAAAGATCTATCTACATATACATTTGATGAACTAATGAGTTCCTTATAAGCACACGAAGTAAGGTTGAACAGGTCATCTGAGAAAAGTGAAAAAATAGTATTTTAGATTAAGGGGAAGTCTTCTACTTCAAAAGAAGATAAAAATTCAATAGGAAGAGGATGTGGCAGAAGAGGATTTCGTGATAGAGGAAATAGAAGAGGAAGAGGACACTTTGATGGGCATGATGAACAAAAGCAATCAAATTATTATCAGAAAAACTATAAGAATAGAATTCAATGCCACTATTGTAAAAAAGTTTGGTCACATGAAAACAGATTGCTGGAAAAGAGAAAAGTAAGCAAGTTATGTGGAGGAAAATGAAAACAATAGTAAGTTGTTTATGACTCATTCACATGTTAATGATATCTCAAATGATATTTGGTTTCTGGATAGTGGATGTTCTAATTATATGTCAGGTATAAGATCAATATTTAGAGATATTGATGAAACTCACAAGTTGAATGTTAGACTTGGAGATAACAAGCAAATCCAAGTGGAAGGAAAATGAACAATTGAGGTGAAAACAAGTTAAGGAAAGGTAAAATACCTTGATAATATTTTCTTTATTCCTAGTTTATCACATAACTTGTTGAGTGTTGGACAACTTATAGATCATGGATATTCAGTTATATTTGATGATGGTTCATGCACCATTAAAGATAAAAAATCTGGTTTGATTATGACAAAGGTTTGCATGACGCAAAATAAGATGTTTCCACTTGATGTTTCAAATATTGAAAAGCATGCTCTAGTTGCAACTCAAAAGAATGAGTCTAATTTGTGGCATTTAAGATATGGACACCTTAACATTAAGGGCTTAAGGCAGTTAAAGCAAAAAAGAAATGATTTTTGGATTGTCCAAAATTAATACACTTGATGTATGTGAAGGATGCATTTATGACAAACAAAGTAAAAAATCATTTCCTGTTGGAAAAGTATGGAAAGCATCTAATTATCTTGAATTAATTCATGCTGATATATGTGGACATACAAAATCGTTTGGTGGAAGTCGATATTTTTTATTATTTACTGATGATTATAATCGCATGAGTTGGGTATATTTTCTAGAAATTTAATATGAAACATTTGATAATTTTTAAAAATTCAAGGTACTTGTAGAAAGGCAAAATGGTAGATGCATAAAGACACTTCGAACAGATAGAGGTGGTGAATTTCTATCTAATGAGTTTAATTTTTTTTGTGAAGAAAATGATATTCACAGGGAATTGATAGCACCTTATACACCGGAACAAAATGGTGTAGCTGAACATAAAAATCGAACTGTCGTTGAAATAGCAAGAAGTTTGCTTAAAGGAAAACATCTTCCAAATCAGTTTTGGGCAGAAGCAGTTGCAACAACAATTTATTTATTGAATATTTCACCAACTAAGGTTGTTATGAATCGAACTCCCTTTGAGGCTTGGTATGGTATAAAACCAAGTGTAAACCATCTAAGAATTTTTGGTAGTATTGCTTATGCTTTGGTAAATTCATAAAATCACCACAAGCTTGATGAAAAATTTGAAAAATGCATTTTCATTGGTTATTCCTTACAATCCAAAGCATATCGATTGTATAATCCTATTAGTGGCAAAGTTATTATTAACAGAAATATTGTATTTGATGAAAGGGTAAGTTGGAATTGGGAGTCCAATAAAGGAGAAACACAGATTCAGATTTCAACAGAACTAGACACTCCACAGAATCAAGTAACAGATCCTGCTCCAACAAGTTCATCGTCAGCCTCACCCAGTAGCAGTTCAAATTTTGATTCCTCAGATGAAACCCCTCTAGGAAAATTCAGATCACTAACAGAAATTTATGATTCAACATTTGCTTTATATATTTCAGATCCTACAACTTTTGAGGAAGTAGTTGAATAAGATGAATGGAGAAAAGCAATGAAGGAAGAAATCAAGTCAATTGAGAAGAATGAAACCTGGGAGCTAGTGAATCTATCAAAGGAAAAGAATACTATTGGATTAAAATGGGTATTCAAAAAAATATATAATGCAGCTGGAAGTATCCAAAAGCATAAGGCTCGGCTTGTAGCAAAAGGATATTCATAGTAACAAGGTATTGATTTTGATGATACTTTTTCTCCAGTTGCTAGATTTGAAACTGTGAGAACTTTCTTGGCTTTAGCTGCTCACTTGGGTTGGCCTGTTTATCAATTTAATGTGAAATCTACATTTTTAAATGGAGATTTATATAAAGAGGTTTTTGTTACTCAACATGAAGGTTTTTTTGTTAAAGGACATGAAGAAAAAGTGTATAAGCTAAAGAAAATTCTTTATGGGCTTAAACAAGCTCCAAGGGCATGGTACAGTAAGATTGATTATTATTTTCATCAAAATGGATTTAAGAGGAGCAATAATGAACCTGCTCTTTATCTAAAAAAGGAAGATGAATATAATATTTTAATAATTTATTTTTATGTTGATGATATTATATATATGGGTTCATCTAACTTTTTTGTGGTAGAATTTAAAAAATCTATAATGAATAAGTTTGAAATATTAGATCTAGGTCTACTGTACTATTTTCTTGGGTTGGAAGTGAAGCAAGGATTAGATGGAATTTTTATCTTGTAAAGAAAGTATGTAATAGATCTACTCACAAAATCTAACATGCTTAATTGCAAAGTTACAACAACACCTATGAATGTAAATGAGAAACTAAAACTTGAAGATGGTACATCCTTGACAAATGCAAGATACTACAGAAGTTTGATTGAAGGTTTGATTTATCTAACTCATACTAGATCAGATATTACCTTTTCTGTTGGTGTAATATCCAGGTTTATGTATAGCCCCAACAAACATCATCTCGGAGCTGTTAAAAGAATTTTACGTTATATTACGGGAACTACCGATTGTGGTATTTGGTGTTCTCATAATTTTAAATGTAAATTATTTGGTTTCATTGATAGTGATTTGGTAGAAAATTTAGATGATAGAACAAGTACTTCAGGCAATATTTTTAGCTTTGGATCAGGAGTTATATCTTGGAGTTCAAAAAAGCAAGCAACAACTGCATTATCAACATCGGAAGCAGATTATGTAGCTGCAACATCAGCAGCGTGTTAAGCAATATGGCTTAGAAGACTTCTTGAAGATCTTCATCAAGAACAAATGGAAGCAACAGAAATATTTTGTGACAATAAAGCTACAATTGTGATGACAAAAAATTCAACATTTCATGAAAGAACGAAACATATAGAGATGCGCTATCATTTCATCTGTGATCTTGTAGCAAATGGAGCAGCATCGTGGCACAAATGAACAAGTTACAGATATACTCACCAAGTCACTTCCAGTTCAAAAATATGTATATTTTATGTCTCAAATTGGTGTATGAAACTATGAATCATGGGGGAGTGTTAAGAATTGATTCATAGTAGTTATCTAAGTAGTTATCTAGATATTCATCATGATCTAGATGGTTCATAGTAGTTATCTAGATATTCATCATGATCTAAATGGTTCATAGTAGTTATCTAGATAATCATCATGATCTAAATGGTTCACAGTAGTTATCTAGATAGTCATCATGATCTAGGTGATTATAGGATGATTTTAATAACTAACTCTATCATGGGTGATATGATGGAGGATAGTTGTTACCACTAGGTTCTATAAATAGAAACATAGTTCATGAAGTAAAGATTGTGTGAGCATTTGAGAAAATAATTGTAAGTGTTCAATATTGTTCCTTTTGTTTTTAATACTATATCGATTTACTAGATTGAAAGTATTCTCTCTTGATTGCATCGTAATATTCTATTTTTTATTGTCTCTTGCTCCCCCAATCCCAACAATCATCAGCGTCGCCACTGCGTGCGGTGACACGCAGTTCGCTCGCACCCAAAATGGCCCCAACTCCGCCGCAGCACACCGCATCAACCCCACCACCGCGTGCTTCGAGCACGTGTACGCCGACGACGCGAGGCCCCCCCAATCACCGACGTCATGCTCGTCGTCGTCACGATGATGCCTGCACGCGCCGGCGCCATGACGCGCACCGCGTGCTTCGTCCCCAGGTAGGCGCCAAGCACGTTGATGGCCACCACCTTCTCGAAGGCCGACTTCTCGCTGTTGAGGAAGCCGCTGCTCAAATCGACGACGACGCCCGCATTGTTGAACATGATGTCGACTTCCCGTGGAGGTCGACGGCGGTGTCGACGGCGTGCTTGACGTCGGACTCATTGGTGACGTCGCAATGGACGTAGGAGGTGACGGTGGGACCGAGGGTGGCGTAGAGGGAGTGGCCCTCGTCGTCCTGGATGTCCACGACCACGACTCGTGCCCCCATGTTAGGCGAACAGCTTGGTCGTACACTCGCCGATGCCGCTGGTGCCGCCCGTCATCAGGGCGACCTTGCCTTCGAGCCTGCACAACAGATCAACTCTCCGGTTTTGCAAGCGATTGCAGAACCACAAACCTATTGTCTAAACGACATCTAAGAGGAAGCAGGTTCAAGAACGCTAAACCACTGATCAAACGCTTCAATCACATACATAAACAAAGAGAGAATAAGAA
This sequence comes from Musa beccarii, assembly GCA_024322285.1. Lineage (NCBI taxonomy): Eukaryota > Viridiplantae > Streptophyta > Magnoliopsida > Zingiberales > Musaceae > Musa > Musa beccarii. Next base: position 31,752,258 of record CM044399.1, on the reverse strand, counting down.
AAAAAGGACTGTGATAGCTGCAAAAACAGAGACCTTATTACTATTTATGAGAGAATTGGGGTCGCTCTATTGTGAATGCACTCCTCGAGTGTCTGCAGAGGCTTTATGGTCCAATCAGTAGCACATGCCATCAAAAGTCGGCCATTATCTGACAGCATGTGAACCTCGTCTTCGCCTCCAATTTTACTCATGCATTATTCGTGAAAGGTAACAAAGTTCTATGCGTGCCCTGACCGCTGCTCGAGACGTCGTAGTCACCGGTTAGATCACGCTTTCTTCTCATGTGAGTTTTCAAGACTTCTAGAAATGACTTCTGTTGCCATTAACAATGCAGATAACCAGTGATGAAGCTATCGACGGCGCAAGAGCTCCACCATTGACGCTGCTGGAGGCGTCATAATCAAGGGTCAGATCTGGTTTTCTCGCATGTCCAGGTTCTAAACACTAGTTAACCAACAAAAAAAAAGGGACACTAAAGTACGAAGCACGAAGTAAAATAATTCCATGTTGAAGCACGAAGAGTAGCATATAGTCTGTTTTATATCGGGCCAATGGCAGTCAGTTCAGGTCGTATGGTTAGCTCTCAAGATTATCTCCATCATGGTAAATGTATTCACTGGAGCTGAAACATCTGGATATTAACTGTCTTTTTTTTAACCGGAGGTGAAAGAGACTTTGGGGATCTTATTTGGCTCTAAATTTTTTATAATAAATATAGTATCGAGATCGTTTGGATGGTACTAATGGATTGAATATGATGACAGAAACACCATCTACGTGTTTAAAGCTTGGTCAAACATGTGGACAAATAAAATTTTATAATTGAAAAGTGATAAATAAGTTAGTTAGTTATGATCTTAGAGTTGAATCATACTTTTATCATTTATCGTTTTAAAACAAAATAATAATCTAAAGTTCAAACTTACACAGAAAGTCTCTCGTCAACATTCTTGGGCTTTACCTTTTTTTTCTTCTTTTTTTTAATGGCCTCCAAGGCAACGAGATCAAATCCAAAATCTTCCTTCCCAATAGTTATAAACCAAATATCACATGGGAGGTCTCCTTCCGATGAGCCCATAATTGATTGAATGGTTGCTCAGTCATCTTCAAGAGGACCACTTTATCAAGACGGTGGAGTCGACGGCGTGCCGGACTCGTTGGTCACGTCGCGGTGGCCGTGGGAGGCGGGGCCAAGGGCGGTGCAGGGAGAGTGGCCCTTGTCGTCCTCCATGTCCTCCATGTTGGGCGAACCGCTTGGCCGTGCACTCGGCGATGCCGCTCGCGCCGCCCGTGATCAGGGCAACCTTGCTTTCGAGCCAGCCCAACAAAACCACCCTCGGGTATTCTTCGCAATCCTACAACCTATTGCTTAAACAACATGTAAAGATGAAGCAGGATCAAGAACAGTAAACCCAACATATCAAATGGCTAAGTCACGTATCCGAACCACACGTACTAGTGATCGATTAGTAATAACAGATAGAATTTCTTCAACTGCACGAGAAAATCTTGATAGACAGTTAAAAGAAATCCTCTCCTCTTATGTATATAAATAAGGCATTGTATTCAACCATAAGCAATGCAATTTTATCATTTCAATTCAGTTTAACATGTTATCAGAGCGGTGAAAATCTTGTTGTCGAAGAGGAAGGCAGCAATGGGAAGGTAGTCACGCTGAGGTAGCTTGAGTGCCCTACAGTCGGGGAGTGCGCTTCTGCTGCAAGTAGTACTTGTGGCAGTTGTTAGCACTAGGAGGCAGTGGTGAAGTTCACCGAGGATTGTTATTGCCATGGGCAACCGAACGGTGCTGAGGCGATGGCGTCAATCAGTTGTGAAATCTATCGAATGTAGACTGTAATGATAGGGAAGAGGAGGTGGTAGACGATACCAGGTAGCAATCTGGGTGCTGCAGAAGGAGCAGAAGACTAAACACTTTGTGCCTCCATGACGAAGATGATGGACCTACTGCACTTTCTGGTGAAGAGGACTATGCTCTTTGCGATATTATCCTAAACAGTATCGTCAGAGAGCATTTGGTGCATCTCAAGAAGCTAATTTGTTCTTCTACAAAGTATCTTGCTGTGGTACTTCAAGTGAAGTTACTAGCAAAAAGGAGTCAAAGACTGTAGATAGGGGCATCAATTTCTAGAGCAGCGACACCTCGATGATGCACCTTGATGTGCTTTAGTGTGAGCTAAAGGTGCAGCCTAGAAGGTTTGACAACTCAAGCAGTTCTCAATAACCAGGTAAGGGAGTCGATAGAGAAGCTGAAACAACTTGTTGCTTCACTTCATGGAGGAGGTCAACAGTACGACATAGATGGCTCTCTAGAGAGCAATAGAGTAGTGAGGATGAACAAAGAGTGACCTGTGACCTGAGAATAGCAGTCGTTGGAGCAAGGGAAGCTACAAGGGATCACAGCTGAGATCTATGGCCTGTGACCGGAGGATAGTAACCACTGGAGTAAGGGAAGCTGCAGAGATCACAACTGAGATCTGTTGCTTACGACTTTAGAATAGCAGCCACTGGAAGAAGAGAAGTTGCAAGGGATCGCAGCCGAGATCTACTAGCGAAAAGCACTTCACTGGTGAGACGGGGCGACGATCAGCCACTAGCTGTAGATCAGGCGATAGCGGTCGACGAGGAAGAACGCGGAGTATGATAGGGAAATAAAAGGATAGGCAACAAACAATAACTTTCTGTATAAGAACAAATACTAGCAGGCTGTAACACACAGCGGAATTAAAACAGAAATCACAATCAAATAGAACACCAAGATTTACGTGGAAAACCCCTTCAACGTGAAGGGTAAAAACCACGGGGCAAACCAGAGAAAATCCACTATAGAAATAATGAATGTACAATCTCGAATCTCTTGCCCAAAACCCAAGCAACAATCACAAGAGAATAACTGGGATACAAGGATCACGTCCATCAGTGCAATATCCAAAACCTCCTCAAGCAATCACAGAAGAATTCACTGAAGATCTGATCTAACCTGAGATGAGAAACTGTTTGGATGAGTGAGAACAATTTCTGAGTTTTCCTTGTCTTCTTCCCTTTCTTTTTCTCTTTCTTTTCTGCCCTTTTCTCCTCTCTTTGAATCCTTAATCTCGCTGCCAAGTTGCTGCCCTTTGCTGCGATATTTTGATCTCCTAATTTCGTAGCCACCTAGCCCCTATATATAATGAGATTAGGTTAGGGTTAGGGTTAATAAGAGAAGGGTTATGGGCTATGGGCTGCTAAAGCCCATATGGGCTGAACTGGGCTTTATCAGCCCAACAGAGTAGTGCTGGTGAGTGCAGCACTAGAGGTGCCGCAGGAGGGAACGCAGTAGATGATATCATGTGTTGCGTTTGCTGAGGAGGAAAGTGTCGATCTTTGGAGCAGCAGAGGCAATAGCACAGGTTTGTTGGTTGGCGATGCAAGCTTCCACAGCCTTGATGCCAGTACAACAAGAGAGGCAGTCGTTACAGGGGCAGCAAACCATCCAGTTCTGGAGACTACTAGTCTAGTCCGTCAAGGAGCTACGCATGTTAGAGAGGCATGCCTCATCATCTGGGATCAGAGAGTGCCTTGTCGATCCTGTTGTGGGGTCGTCCAGGGAAGTGACAAACGGCTTGTGAACTATGACATCATCAAGCAAGAAATCGATCGTAGTGAGGATCCAATAGTGGAGAGGATTAGCTGATTTTGTCCATGCAGAATCGAAGTCCATCTCACCACAATCTATTGCCACAAGCTTGATGTCGTTGCTACGATAAGTTGATGAACTGGGACAATGGCAGTGGATGAGAAGAAGAAAGAGGGATGCAGGTTGGAAAGAGATGCTTTTGTGATAGATCTTTGGGAGGCTTCTCAATTCCTATGAGGTATCATATGATGCAGATACGTTAGGAAACCCAAAAGATCAGCATTAGAAGTCTTGCCCTCTAGTGAAAGCATCCATGGTTTGCTGAAACCACACCACGTGCTAGAGAGAGAATAAGAAAGAGAGATGCAGGTTTTTTAGCCATGCCGATGGTGCCACTCAAGGAAGAGCTATAGGAGGTAGCTGTAGAGGAAGGGATGCAGGTTTTCTGGGCACGCCGAAGGTGCCGCTCGAGGAAGAGCTGTAGGAGGCAGCTACGAAAGAAGGAAGGGAAGAAGTAGCAACTAATACGCCAACGACAATTTGACATGCCAGTGACGATTCGATGAGTTGCTCGGCCAACGAAGATGTTCCTCCTGATGAACGAATTATGGTAGTGGAAGATGGATGCTGAGGATCTCGTCAGTCCACTCCTCGACGTCGGTCTTGGAAGTGTGACATTGTCATGTTGTTCGACGTTGTCATTGGACAGCGAGGGAAAAAAAACTCTTGCTTAACGTAAGTGCTCTGATACTATGTTAAACTGAATTAGAATGATAAAATTATGGTGGGTTTACTAGCCTCAAGGGAAGAGTTCGTTATAGTATGTAGACCAAGGACTTGACGTAGTTTAAAAATATTACTTTTGGAGTGTGTTGTCATTAGATATCTAGGAGCTATGGAAGTGATAAGTTGGGTTGTTGATATAGTCGATGTTGAGTCACCGAGATCAATCGAGCCAGTTTGCGACACTTTAATATCACATGGTCTGGGAGAAGATAAAGCTAGTGATGAGGTTACCGAGGGCATTGATTCATTAATAGGGGAAACTTGTGAAGAAGGGATTAGAGAAATAATGGAGAGAGTGAGGAGCTGTTGAACAGGAGGAGTATACTGACCATGAGGGTAACGATTGGACGGTGTTGTGGGAGGTTAGTGTGATGGGATCGATGAGATACTCCAGTGATGTATGTTTGTCGGAGTAGCTTACACAGTAGGATACTCATGATTTTGAAAAGGAAAGAAGACTTCATAAAAATAACATGACGTGATATAAAGACTTTTTTAGTTTGTGGTTCGTAATATTGAAAAGCATTATATTCAAGAGAGTATCCTATAAAAATGCAAGGCTTAGATCATGGTGTTAACTTATGTAAGGCATAAGGACGTAGCCATAGATAATATAAACAACCAAAGACTTTGAGTTTTTAAAGGTTTGGAAGCTTATGCAATAGTTTCTCAAATTGTGACTTATATTGTAGGACTGGAGTGAGCATACAATTAATAAGATAAACAGTAATTTAAAAGGCTACTGACTAAAAAGTTAGTAGCATGGATGCCTAATGTAGAAGTGTAAGACCAGTTTTAATTGTGTCAATGCTTGCATACAGAAGAAACAATTAATTGGGGAGTATGAGAGGGTAACTTGCGGTGTTGTATACCACAAGCTGTGAGACAAGATGTGAGGGCTTAATATTCACCTTCGCTATTAGAGTAAATTATTTTAATGGAAGACTAAAAAAAATTCTCAACCAACTTTTTAAAGTTGGTAAAGATTGTTGAAACTTAATATTTATGATGAAGAGGATATAACCATGTGTACTTAGTGAAATAGTCAACAAAAATGACAAAATCGAAACTTGTCAAAAAAAAGGGTTGGGCCAGGACCCCAAGCATTAGTATAAATAATTTCAAACGGTTTAGAGCAAGATATAGAGGATGTTTGAAAAAGTAGTCTATGACTTTTATTGTTACGACAAGCATCACAATAAGTTATAATGCTACTAGTATTAGAGGTAGGAAGTGAATAACAAGAAAGTAATTTTTGTTGGATAAAGGACGAGGGGTGACCAAGACGTCAATGTCACACATCAATTAGAACTGCAATTGAAGAGTGAATACCATGTCATCGTCACAGCTTCTACTGAACTAAATTGGATCACAAATCTGCTTAATGAACTCAACATCAACTCTACCTTTTCTCCTACAATATACTGTGATAATGTTGGAACTACCTATCTATGTGTCAATCCAGTATTTCACTTACGCATGAAACATATTATTATTGACTTCTACTTCATCCAAGATCAAGTTGTCAGACATTAACTACGTGTTTCTCACATACATACGGCTGATCAACTAGTAGACTCATTCACAAAGTCTCTCGTCTATAAATTATTTTCATTGCATCGGTTCAAAATCGATGTCCTTGACAAGAACATGATCTTATGGGAGCATGATAACAGATAAGATTTTTTCAATTGCACGAGAAAATCTCGATAAACAATTGAGAGAAATCCTCTCCTCCTATGTATATAAATAAGTTGTTATTTTCAACCATAAACAGTGTAATTTTATCGTTCCAATTCAATTTAACAACTAGAACATAGAAAACAATAATGAAGGACAGGAATAGTAACGGTGCTCTCTTGCGATGCACTCCTGCTGTGTCTGCTGACTTTACGGTCCATCCGGGAGCACACGGCATTAAAAGTCAACCCATAACTACAATTCCCACTTTATGGTAACGTAAGCAAGACTTGTTATTCAGCAGAGTTGTGATCGTATTAATTTTTTATTCAAGAAACACTAATTGAATAAAGTGAGATAAAGTTATTTTAATCCTGATATTATGATTCGTTCAGATTGGACTTTTAATCTCGTCGTCATCCCATACCGTTGCCTAAACTTGTAAGGGTAATGTGTTTTATTCAGACGAAGACATTGACTTTCCACGGTAGAAGGTGGGCGTTGAGGAATCAACGATCGAAGGCCAGCAAGCTCCGAGGAGTGGCGCTACAAAGCAAAAGAAATGTTAGCGGTTTACGGATGAAACTTCTTCGATCCACTCTGCTCACTCCAATCCTAAACATATTTAGATAATACAGGAAGGGTCAAAGACCATTTTATTAATCGTTCAATGCAGTGAACACGTACATGCATTTTCACAAACACATCGATAGATGGTCGCATAAACGGTAAAACACTGGCTGGCTGCGTGACGTGACTACTGCATGCTCTTGGTGACGGTGAAGCCCCCGTCGACGAAGAGGTTGTGGCCGCTCACGTACCTCGACTCGTCGCTGCCCAAGTAAAGCACCGCCTCCGCTATGTCTTCCGGCTTGGTCGTCACTCCCTTGAGATTGGCGCCCGCCTCCGACAGCCTCTCCACCTCCTCCTCGGTCATTTGAAACGCAGCACTCGTCATCGGCGTCGCCAGCAGATGCGGCGACACGCAGTTCGCCCGCACCCCGAACTTCCCCAGCTCCGCCGCGGCGCTCCGCATCAGCCCCACCACCGCGTACTTCGAGCAGACGTAGAACGCATACCCCATGCCCCCCAACGCAGACACCGAGCTCGCGGTCGTCACGATGCTCCCGCTGCGCGCCGGCGCCATGACGCGCGCCGCGTGCTTCGTCCCCAGGTAGACACCCAGCACGTTGACGGCCATCGTCCGCTCGAAGAGGGAGGCGGAGTGCTCGCCGTTGAGGAACCCGTGATCGAGTCCCAGGACGACGCCTGCGTTGTTAAACATGATGTCGAGCTTACCGTGGAGGGAGACGGCGGTGTCGACGGCACTCTTGACGTCGGCTTCATTAGTGACGTCGCAGTGGACGTAGGAGGCGACGTCAGGGCCGAGGGTGGCGCAGAGCGAGTGTCCCTTCTCGTCCTGGATGTCTGCAACCACCACTCGTGCTCCATGTCGGACGAATAGCTTGGCCGTGCACTCGCCGATGCCGCTCGCGCCGCCCGTGATCAGGGCGACCTTGCCTTCAAGCCTGCACAACACAACAAGTCTCAGGTATTCTTTTCCCTTTTCTTCATGACGAGGTAGGATCAAGAACAACAAACTTCCACAGGCCAAATAATAAAGAAGACCTTCGTGCAACAGATGATCCAACTGAGACGCTTGCCATTGCTTGAAGGTTGCCACGTTCCAGATCGAGATGCTCCATTTTTCTTCGTCGGGAGGTCTTCTTTATATAGAACAATGTTACGTAGCAAAGTCTTTTTATCTTTGTGTAAGAAAATAAAGTCCACATCTCTGCATACGACTTCTACAGTTCATTGCATGGAACATTGACCAGTTCAAGAAGATTTGTGTGGGTAGAACAAATGCTTGCATTCAACAGAGAATGCATTCAAAAGTCTTCTTTTTTTTATTCCAGATAAAAGAAAATTCAAAAGATGAAAACAATAATAGAATAACGTTGTGTGGATTATTACTATTAATCTAATACACTTTGAATCCGAAACTAATGGATGTACGTCTGAAGAAGTAACCATTGCATGATGCTATCAAGTGTAGCAAGGGATCTAATCTAAAGCCAAGAGAGAGATCAACAAGTAGAAACAGGGAGGTGGAAGCGTAAGAGAAGAAAATTAAGAACTGCTATAAGTGAAATATCTGGTGTTCGAAAGTGATGATATCTGAGCAAGCAGAAAGTAAGTTTCATGCTGATGTGGTTCGAAAGTGAAAGCTTGTGTGTCGGATGATATCTGCATCATATGTGCGTAGGCACTTTGCTGGCAAGCTGGTTTGGCCTTAGTTTTCTCATAACAAGTGGTATTAGAGTCAAGGTATTGAAATGTTCGATTAAGAATGTACTATCATGTTTGTTCCAAGGTCGTATTGTAGATTGACAATAGATTGGTAGAACAAGTGTTTAGTTAGTGATCGTGTAATACCGTTCAATCTCAAGCCGGGATGAGAAAGATAGGTGGATCATGACAGACACACAGCTACTCCACACAACACAATGTAAGTCCTTGCTCGTCCTTGGTGTTGTTTGACAGGGATTTGGAAATGCATGGGGAAGGAAAGAGATTGATGAACAGTGATCTCAGATGAGAAGACCTAATTTGATCTGACCTTAGCTTAGTGTTGTTGTACACATCCCATGTCTAGTAAGGTGAGTATAAGTTCAAGTAACTTTTTTTTTTTTTTCTTTTGCAGCTTGATGAACAGGTGTTATTATGAACCAGAGCTAACACTACAAATGAGTACAAAGGTTAAGACTAAATACATAAGTTTGTTGGGTTGGGAGCCCAGTTCAGCCCATATAGGCTTTAGCAGCCCATAGTCCTCTTATTTCTCCTAAACCCTAACCTAACCTAATTATATATAGGGACTAATGGTGGCTACGAATTATAGAAAAAAAAAATATCGCAGCAAAGGGCAGAATCTTCGCAGCGACATTAGGGATTCAAAGAGAGGAGAAAAGGCAGAAAAATAAGAGAAAAAGAAAGGGAAGAAGACAAGGAAAACATAGAAATTATTCTCACTCATCCAAACAGTTTCTCATCTCAGGTTAGATCAGATCTTCAGTAAATTCTTCTGTGATTGCTTGAGGAGGTTTTGGATATTATGCACTGTGACGTGATCCTTGTATCCCAGTTATTCTCTTGTGATTGTTGCTTGGGTTTTGGGCAAGAGATTCGAGAATTGTACATTCATTATTTCTATAGTGGATTTTCTCTGGTTTGTCCCGTGGTTTTTACCCTTCACGTTGAAGGGGTTTTCCACGTAAATCTTGGTGTTCTATTTGATTGTGATTTCTGTTTAATTCTGCTGTGTGTTACAGCCTGCTAGTATTTGTTCATATACAAAAGTTATTGTTTGTTGCCTATCCTTTTATTTCACCCATCAAAGTTGGCACATTGAGACTAATCAGAGTTATGACCATATCTGTTATCCTTTTCATATCTGTGTGTTCAAAGAATGCATGCAAGTTAGACCATTGAGGCAACTGGGTATGTGAAAACGGCACACAATGTGTGACTCCAACTAGGGACACGATGATGCTATCACATGTAAGAACTACAACAGCAGCATCTGATGATGATGATGATGATAATAATAATAATAGTAGTAGTAGTAGTAGTAATAATAATAATAATAATAATAATAATAATAATAATAATAATAATGATAATGATAATAATAGACATGTGTATATTAGTTTGAATTGACCACACAGCCATATTGGATCCAGTCCAATCACATGCGGTTGTATTTTCTCTCTTTCTCGTGAACGCAACAGCATTTATCGTATTGAGCGGCTGTTTCGTATTCTTAGCTTCCAAGAATGGATGAGACGGAGAGGTTACTGTTGCATCTAAGTTTAGATTACATGTACTCAAACAGATCATGTCCATGTATTAATAACTTAATTTTGGACTCATATGCAATGGATTGGAACTCAATATAGTGTTAAAAGAGAGGTCTACTCAATTTATAGTTAATTATATCTTTGTAGTTAGCCTATTTTAATTTTTAGATTTATAAAATTTATATTAAAATTTGTATAGTTATGAAAGTAAGACATCTAGCTCAATCTATCTTAACGTTATCAGTTTTACCAATAAAAATAAAAAATAATGAATAAAAAGATAATTTTAATATTCTAGTTATATTTTTAATTGTGGCGAATGACGATGCTGATGCAAATGCAGAGCAAAAGTCTATTGTAAGCCGAATGTAACATTCTTTTATTGGGCCTATGATGTATCCATATACGGTGCCAACTTCCTCATGGCTTGCCATATCTACCAAGTCACCTGTGTCGCTTGTCACTCTCTCAATATTGGCTGTCATGTCTTCAATGAAGGTTCACGGTGGGTTCGCCCCCTCTGTGCTTTCTACAACCCCGATCCCATTGCCTCCCCTTTGCACCCTATGACCTCTTCGCCCTCTAGCTCTTGCCTCCCTATCTCCAGGTCTACTACAGTACCTTGGGCAAAAAAGCCCATAGATCCTCGACGAATGACTATGAAGCAATGGCATGGGGTGGTTGGGGAGAGGGTGGAGGCTGTTCTACTTGGTTGGAGCTGAAGGATGGGGTTTTAGAGCTGAAGTGACAGCCCATGTGGTTGGCCCCAAAGATTGAAATTTCGTACCATTCGAGGTTTGCTCATACGGTATGGTGTACCGAGCGGTACGCTTAATTTAGGTGTAAAATCCCCCAAAAATACCTAAAAAATGAAAAAAAAGGCCAGGATGGATTTTTAAGTTAGAAATAAATATACTAATAGTATAAGTTTAGCAAAATCAATATAAATTATGTAAGAATAGTATCACATATCTTTTTTAGACTTTGAGGAATAGCCTTGTGCAAGGTTTGTATTTCAGTCCGTTACATATTGTCTTTTTGTAAATATTAAAATATTTTAAAAAATTATTTGAATTATTAGATTATTTTTTTATAATATAAACTTTAAAATTTAAATGAATTAATAATCACATATGTAGATATATCTGATTATTGATTCTACCGCCAAAATGAACGATAAGCCTCCATGGGTGGTGGATCGGGGTCTTCGATCCTATACATCTGTATATCAATATGATATATTTGTTCGACTCAATCCTCAAATTGATCCAATAATATAGTGTATTGATACATTGTATATCATTGGTGCATAAATGTAGTAATGATCATAGGTTGATTATCATGAATCATATTTATTTAAGACTGCTCCTTAGTCATGTATTAGTGAATATCATAACTTATACTTTCACTATTGATATGCTGCTATGTATCATACTATTACTCGAAGAAATAATGTAGAGTTTAGGAGAGTGCAAATATAAGAAAAAATGAGTAGATGATCATCTATCGACACTCAATAGCACTCATAAGATTGGCTATCACTCTCGATAATCGATTGTACTAGATTTGGAACTTCAAAACCTATAAGTTCGATATCAAAAAATAGAGTACTTATACATGACATCTTTGGTGTCTCAAGTCTAAGGACCATATACACTACTGAGACTACAAAATCACTATCTAATAATAAGGTATCATCAACCATCCAACATTCTATAAGCAGATAAATCAATGAACTCATTCTTTAATAAGCACATACACTATATCCTTAGTGTCCCCACATGAGCAACTATGAGACCAATCGCTTCCATTATATGAAGGGGTATATATCACACTAGTCTATCCAATTATCTCGATATCCATCTCGAGCAACCTATGACCAGGATTATTTAGAGTTTATATTTAAAGACAAATCAATCTCATTATCATGATCTTATCACGATCCGATTCTCATTGCACAGATCCAAGGACATCACAATATACATCTAGATAATGTGAAAGAATATCAGTAATCATAAGCAAAGAGATTGACGTAGCATGTTACAAGTGTCATCACTCACGTGAATGGCTTATAGGACACCTATAACTAACATCCTTATCTATCTAATATCTCAGAGATCGTATATTAGGAATGGTACTATCAGGTCAATATGAAATCTACTCGAGTCTCGCTCTAATTATATTCTCTTATAGAACTCTTTTCTCTCTCAATCTGAATGACCCTAGCTAGGGATTTGTTTGAGCAAGAATATACAAGATATTCCTCTCATGACACCATGACTAGATGATCCTTTATCGATACTCAATTGCCCTCATAAGATTAGATATCACTCCTAATGATCGATTGTATTATATTAGAAACTTTCAGACCTATAAGTTCAGTATCAAAGAGTGGAGCACACATATAGGTCATCTTTCGCTTCTCAAGTTTAATGACCAAATATACAACTAGGACCACGAAACTATTATTTAATAATGAGATAACATTAACCATCTAGCATTCCGTGAGTGAATCATTCAATGAACTTATTCTCTAATGAGTATTTGCATTATATCCCTAGTGTCCCCACACAAGTAGCTATTAGACCAACCACTTCTATTATATGGATGGGTATATAGCATATCGGTTTGTCTGACTATCTCTATGTCCCTCTCAAGTATAAGGAGAGGTCCATTGGGACAGAATCCCATGGTCTTTGAAGAATTAGGTGAATTCTATATTCAATTACTCACCTCCTTGATACGATCGAAAAGTCTTGATACTCTTTCCAATCTAGTTTTTTACTAATTCTTATATTTTTTAAATTTCTTAAAGGCTTCGGACTTGTACTTCATCAAGTACATATGTTCATACATAGAGAAGTTATCAGTGAATATAATGAAATAAGAATAACTGCCTATAACTTGAGTTGACATAAGACCACATACATTGCTTATATGAGTTCTAGTAACTCATTAGCTCTCTTCTTAGTTCCACTAAATGGAGAGTTAGTTTTCTTTAAAGAAAAGACTTACAGGTTATATATGATTCATAATCAAATGGATCTAAATATACATCCTTTAAAAATCTTTGAATTCTTCCTTTGTGGATATGACCTAGCCTATAGTGCCATAAGTATGTATTGTTTACCTCATCTCGTTTTCTCTTAGATACATTTACATTCATGAAATGTAGAGCATCATCTAATATAAATAAACTATTATTTAATGTTTCTCTATCAATGATCTCATCATCTAGGAACAATGAACAATCATTATTCTCAAAAACTAATCTATATCCATTATTTGTCAAATAAAAAATAAAAATAATGTTTCTTATTAATTGAAGAAACAAAATAGCAAGTATTTAATGCAAATAAAGCTCTATTAGGCAACTGAAGAGTGACCTCTCCAACAGCAACAATGACAACCTTTGCATTATTCCCCATCGTGAGGTCTATCTCGTCTCTCACCAATCTCTTAGGTCAAACCCTACAACGAATTACATATATGAGATGCACTACTGGTATCTAATATACATACACTATCATAATGTACTTAAAACTTCTCCAAGCTTCTATATACTTTACATATTGACTGGTGTGCTATATACCCGTTCATATGATGGAGGTAACTGATCTCATAGCTACTCGTTTAGGGACACTAAGGGTACAGTGCAGGTGCTCATTGGAGAATGAGTTCACTGATTGATCCGCCTACGGAATGTTGGATAGTTATTGATACCTCACGTCAGACAATGATTCCATAGTCCCAGTAGTGTATCTGGTCCTTAGACTTGAGACACCAAGGATGTCCTGTATGAGTACTCCACTCTTTGATACCAGACTTATAGGTTTGAAAAGTTTCAGATCTAGTACAGCCGGTTATTTGGAGTGGTAGCCAATCTTATGAGGGCTATTGAGTGTCAATAGAGGATCATCCGCTCTCGATATCATGAGAGGAATATCCCATGTGTTCTTACTCGAAACTCCCTATCTACGGCTGCTTCTTCCTTGCAGGCGAGCCGCTGAACGATGAGCTCCTCCTCGAATGGCCTTAGCCGTTCATCCCCAGTTGGCCCGATTGTAGATCGGAAGTGCCAATCTCCTGCAATCGCCGGCAAGAGGGGGAAGAGGAGCGCTTAGGATTTTTGGGACTCGGATAGAACAAGGGGAACCGGAAGGTGAACTGTTACGGTTTCTTTTTTATTTCGCGCCTCTTTTATCCCATTTCAAACGGAACGGTAAGGCCTCCGCGACCGCTTATTAATATTCTCAAAATAAAGACAAATAAAAAATGTAAAAGAAATAGTGATTTGTCATGAAATGTATTACCGAAATTTTTTTACCTTCTCTTTAAGGTACTCTTTGTAGTTTCACTTCTGGTGCTTATCTTTACTGTAGTGGAAGCACTAATCTTTGTCTTTTGTAAGGTCTTTCTTAGCAATCTTTACTTTGTTTGGTTTGTCCTTACCCTTTCCCTTCTTAAAGGATTTCTCTACTTCCTTTTTTTTCTGGTCTCACCAGTATAGAGAACTGGCTTCTCTTTCTTAATGGTGCTCTTAGCCTCCCTCAACATATTAAGGAGTTCAAGGAGAGTCTGGTGAATCTTGGATTTTAATGATGAAACTAATTGATGAAGTTATGATCTAATATGTGTTTGAGTAACATAAGACTAGCTTCGATCATAGAAAGATAATATGATTAAAGCAGGAAGAATCAAACGTTGGGTTGAAAGAGAATATATTAGAAGATTGGACGTCGGGTCGAAGGACTGATCGACGTATCGGTTGAAGGCTTCATGTCATAAGTTCGGGCATCGGATTGGACATTGCACCAAAAAAATCGAGTGTTGTGGGAAGTCAACATGCTGATTGGGTAATACACCAAAGGATAGGACGGTGCTCTGAAGATTCGAATGATGCGCCGGATGAACCAATGATATACCAAGCAATATGTGACTAATACTTATAATCATTTGTGTCTTAATCGAAGTAGTTTAGGTTGTAATTGAGTTAGCTTTTGGTGTAACCATGCTAACCCAATTAGGGGCCAATTAGACCAAAGCTGAGACTATTTTGGGCCAAGAGGAAGGCCCATTCAGTGACCCAAAAGTTGGATAAGGTGATAGTATCGCTAGAGGCTCAGTCTCCAAGACATATTCTTCAAGACTATGTTAAGTGATGGTACTGTCTAGTGTTAGACTGGTAAGCGATGGTATCGCCAATGCCCCGACGACCCAGGATGAGACCATTTTGACTCTAAATTTAAATATATTTGGGTTTATAAATACCTCACTCATCCCTGTTTAGTATACATAAGAACTAAGAACAAAATATTGTGAAAACTCTGTTATAATATCTTGAGAATTCACCTTTAGCTCTAAGTTTTAGTTTTAGTTGAAGAGAGGGGTAAGTGCCTTGTAAAGACTATCTCCCAAACCTGTGAAAAAGAGAAAAGGGTTATAAGAGGGTAGTTGATTTTCACCCATTGAAAGAAGATCGACAGTGAAAGTTAGTAGCCTCGACAAAGGAGGAATCGGGAGTGGACATAGGTCACAATGACCGAACCACTATAAATCTGATGTGCTCTTTTACTTTGTGCTAGTAATTCATATTACAATTGATTTTCAACACTATCCCTCACCACCCCCCCCCTCCCTCCTCCTCCTAGTGTCGATTTTGGTCCTAACAGTTGATATTAGAGTCATGGTTTTTCTAATTTGGTTTAATACCTAAAAGAAACAACTCTTTCCGACAATCTAAAAGGTCATTCTATCATTCGTCCTCCTATGTTTAATGGGATAGACTACATGCTAGTCATATGTGCCCTACAAGCCAATCACATGAGTGATGACACTTATGACTTGATATGTATTTTTTTCTCTTTATGTATTATTAGGTGTTTTATCACTTTATCTTGCGTGTTGCATATATTGTGATATCCTCGAATCTGTGCAATGAGAATCGGATCGTGATGAGATCACGATAATAAGACCGATTCACCTTTAAACAAAGACCCTAAATTATCTTGGTCATAGGTTACTCGAGAAGGACATTGAGATAACCGGATAGACTGGTGTGCTGTATACCCTTCCATATAATGGAGGTGGCTGGTCTCATAGCTACTCGTGTGGGGACACTAAGGGTACAGTGCAGGTGCTCATTGGGGAATGAGTACACTAATTGATCCGCCTACGGAATGCTGGATGGTTATTGATACCTTACGTCAGACAGCGATTCCGTAGTCCCAGTAGTGTATCTGGTCCTTAGACTTGAGACACCAAGGATGTCCTGTATGAGTACTCCACTCTTTGATACCAGACTTATAGGTTTGGAAAGCTCCAGATCTAGTATAATCGGTTATTAGGAGTGGTAGCCAACCTTACGAGGGCTATTGAGTGTCAATAGAGGATCATCCGCTCTCGGTATCATGAGAGGAATATCCCATGTATTCTTACTTGAATAAATCCTTAGCCAAGGTTATTTGGATTGAGAGAGAAAATTTTCTCTGGAAGAATCCGACAAGAGCAAGACTCGAGGAGAGACCATATGGGCCTAATAGTACCATGCCCGGTATAGGGACTCTGGGATATTACATGGATGAGGGACTATAGATACATGGTAACTGAGGATAGATAGATCCAAAAGATTGGATTCCCCTGTATCGTTTGGGGGCTGCGACATAGTGGCCTAGTACGTCGCAATCGATTCCGTAGTCCCAGTAGTGTATCTGGTCCTTAGACTTGAGACACCAAGGATGTCCTGTATGAGTACTCCACTCTTTGATACCAGACTTATAGGTTTGGAAAGCTCCAGATCTAGTATAATCGGTTATTAGGAGTGGTAGCCAACCTTACGAGGGCTATTGAGTGTCAATAGAGGATCATCCGCTCTCGGTATCATGAGAGGAATATCCCATGTATTCTTACTTGAATAAATCCTTAGCCAAGGTTATTTGGATTGAGAGAGAAAATTTTCTCTGGAAGAATCCGACAAGAGCAAGACTCGAGGAGAGACCATATGGGCCTAATAGTACCATGCCCGGTATAGGGACTCTGGGATATTACATGGATGAGGGACTATAGATACATGGTAACTGAGGACAGATAGATCCAAAAGATTGGATTCCCCTGTATCGTTTGGGGGCTGCGACATAGTGGCCTAGTACGTCGCAATCGATGAGTTTGGTGAATTATTATAGAGATAATAATTCACTAAGTCAGAAAGAGTTCTAACAAGTATGACTCACAGCCAACTCGATATTGGGCCTAGAGGGTCACACACATATGATAGGTGTTGCAATGAGTAGAGGTTCGGATATATGATATCCGTTGAACCCCCTATCTTATTGGATATCCAATAAGCCCCTAAAATATTGGATCCTAAGATGAGATCCAATAATTGCTAATAAGATATTATTAGTTAGAGACCCACTAATCCAAGAGGCTTGGGTAATTGGATGGAGATCCAATACCCAACAGGGCAAGATCCATTAGGGTTTACAGGGGGCCTCTATAAATAGGAGGGAACAAAAGCTCTATAGGCTGAGGGTTTCTTTTAGTAGCCACCTTCTGTTCTCCTCTCCCCAGAGAGGTGCATCGTCGCAGTCCCTGACTTGTGGATACCGCTAGAGAGGAGGACGCTTGACCTCCTTCATCCTCTCCTATAGATCTGTAGGGATTCAGGGATATACGATCACCCTAGGTATTTTCTTTTACACATGCAGTTTTTCGCAAATTTGTTTTGATGCACCGATCATCGCACGATGACGAAAACTTTCTATGGGAAATCTAAGGTTTTGTATTCTATTCTTCCGCTACGTATGTGATGTCGCTCCCTTGAAGGATTTCCCAACAGTGGTATCAAAGCCAGGTTGTCCGTGTGAAGATCGAATCTTAAACAACGTGTATTATGTTTTAGATCTACTTTTGACGCAAAAATCATTAGCGCAAAAAGGCGAGGAAGGGCAGCAATTGTTGTTGCCCTTGCTACGCTCGTGCAGCGGCCGCAAGGCTGCTTGCAGCCTTGCTGCCTGCACAGGCATTAACCGGTGGCCGACGGCCTATGTGCAGGCGACAGTTGGTTGGCGGGCTGTGAGCTGCAAGCAGGCTACCTGTGACGGTGGCCTGCCCGTAGGGGTCGGTGCCGCCTGCGACTTTAGTCCTTTTGGTCGAATGACCAAAATACCCTTAAAATTTAGAAAATTCTTTATATATCCCTTATTTCAAAAAAATAAATATGTTAATTAAATATTTTAATTAACTATTTATTTTTTATCTAGTAGTCCTATAAAATAATATATACATGTGATGTATGATGTGGACAAATGATTATCGACCTGTGATGTGATGTGTGTACATGTGATTATTATTATTGGGGTCTACGAGCCTCTATTTTTTCTTATTTATTGCCGGGCCTGCATGTCGTAATTATGTTGTAATTACATGAGGGGGTGCCGCAATAGCGGGACCCACGAGACCGAGACAGATGATCCGACGTATGGAGATGTGTTGAGATGTCGACGGATCCAACAAAGCGAGATAGACGATCACAAAGCATAGAGATGCATCGAAGCACACATAAATCTTGATGTGAGTGATTGGGCCCACTGGCTCGGGCCTGATCACATTAGGATATGGTCCATGATCATCTGGTGTGATTGCTCATGTGATGTATGATTAGTTATACACCTACTAGATATATATATATATATATATGCATACGATGTAGATATATATATATATATTAAATATGTATGTGTGTGACACATTATGTTAGGAGACCAAATCAAAAATCTCCTCTATTAATAATATTAAGTCGGTAAACGTGAGGCAATTAGATTGACCTACGTGGCCTTCCATCGTTATATCTAGGAACCGATTCCTGGTGTAGGTTGAGTTGATCGAGTCCCTCGAGACTCACCTATATCGCGTTTCATTATCTTATCTACGACATAGAGATGTCACCGATGACCTCAGGACATTGTATGCTTGGTCGAGTCTCTCGAGAGTATATTACCGAATCAGACTCATCTTGTAACGATGGTGATGACTTAACTGAACATCATGGTCAGTCGAGTCCCTCGAGACCATGATGGTTCGGAGGCCGAACAGGACGGGAATCACAAGGAGTTGTGATTGGCAAGAGTTGCCTACCTTTACGGGCTTAACGTGATTAGTCGAGTCCCTCGAGGTTACGTTAAGATACTGATTGGATCCCGATCCCCACTAGATATCCGCCGGGGGTCTCCAATTCACATACCGGAGGGTGTTGTGTGTCTCACGAAAAATTAGTGAGAATGCATTAAGATAAAAGTCCTTATCTTAATTATTTAATTTTTATAAAGTCTGCATGTTATTTATTTCTGCTACATCTTTAATTTCAAAAAAATGTCACTTTCAAATCCTTTACATGGCATACTTGATGCCAACCACCTCACTGGTATTATACAGATTGGCTTCACAATCTAAGAATCATTCGCACGGTGGAGAAAATCGTGTATGTCCTTGATACAGTAATCCCTATGCCCGACGAAGGGGCAAGAGAGGATGAGATTGCTCGTTAAGTGAAGTACATAGATGATTCCACTCATGCTTAGTGTTATATGTTGGTCTCTATAACTACTGAGTTACAGAGACAGCATGAAAATATGGATGCTAATTCCGTACTCCTGCATCTCTACAAACTGTTTGAGGAACAGGGAAGAACTCAGGGATATGAGATATTAAAAAGTCTTTTCCGTGCCAAGATGACTAAGGGGACACCGGTTCAGAACCATATCGTTAAGATGATTGAATGAATCGAGAAACTCACAGGTCTAGGAATGGTCCTAGAGGATAACCTGTGTATGAATCTTGTGCTTCAGTCCCTACCAGATTCCTTTTCTCAGTTCATAATGAATTTTAATATGAACAAACTTGAGGTGGCCCTCCCAGAACTCCTCAATATGTTGAAGAAGCAGAGAGCACCATCAAGAAAGAGAAGCCGGTTCCCTATGCTGGTGAGACCAGAAAGAAAAGGAAGGCTGAGAAGACCCTTAAGAAGGGCAAGGGCAAGGACAAAATGGGTAAGACAAAGGTTGCCAAGAAAGACCCAACAAAGGATAAAGGCCAGTGCTTCCACTGTGACAAAGATGGGCACTGGAAGAGGAACTATAAAAAGTACCTTACAGAGAGGGCGAAACAGAAGCTTAGAGAAGCTTCAGGTACATTCATGATCAGTCTCCATTTGTCAGAATCTTATGATAACACATGGGTATTGGATACCGGGAGTACTTATTGTTAGGGATCGAGCGGCACTAAGAGGGGGTGAATTAGTGCAGTGATAAGGAACGATAAATTTTTAGTGATTTGAACAAGTTTCAGAAACTTCATACGGTGAAAACTTCATTTCGTATTATGAAAGTCGTATCGGTGGAATCATATAAGAAAAGCTCTAACTTAAAGATGTTTGCAGAGATGAGAAGTAGAGCATCAAATTAAGTGGAAAGGGTTTGCAGCAAAGTAAATAGCAAGAACGTAAATGCAAACTAGATTTTTATAGTGGTTCGGTCATCCGACCTACGTCCACTCCTGATTCCTCTTGCTTGAGGCCACTGGCTTTCCACTAGATATCTTCCTTCCAACGGGCAAGGATGAACTCCCTCACAGCACCTCTTTTTTTTACAGGCTTAGGAGATAACCCTTACAAGCACTCTTACCCCTCTCTTGGACTAAAACACTCTTAAGACTTAGAGGGAAGATTTGACACACTTTCAAGAGAGTTCCCCCCTTCTTTTTTTTCAGTTCTAGACACCCTCTAAACTCTGAATGGGTGGGGTATTTATAGGCCTCAAAGTGATTCAAATTTGGAGCCCAAACTTGGAGCCAAAATTTGAATCATTTTGAATTTCCCGATGCTAGTAGTACTGGGCGGTGCCACCGCCCATCTAGCGGTGCCACCGCTGGTGCCCGCGGGTGCTGGGCGGTGCCACCGCCCCAGCCAAACGATGCCACTGCCTAGCTCTCGGCCACTGGGCAGTGCCACCACCCAAGTCATTTCAGTACAATGGTTTCGATCGAAATCGGTCTAAATGAAGTCCGAATTGGCCTAAATTTGGTTTATAGGATTAATACCTAATCCTAAACCAAATTATGTGCTAATTATGAATTTTAAAGATATTTTATAAGCTATTACAAAGTCCATAAAACAAGACTTCTTTCGACGAGCTTTCGGCGAACTTCCGGCGGTCTTTCGATAAACCCTCGGAAGCCATTCTGCGGACTCCCGGCAAGCTCCCAGACTTCACGATGATCTTAGCGAGTTCCAACGAGCTTCATTGGCAAGCTCCGATCTTTCTTGGCAAGCTCCATGAACTTCCGATGAACCTTCCGGCGAACTTCCGAAAACCCTTCGATAATCTCCCTACTCGTTCTCGGCCGGTTCCGGCAACACTCCCAATGAATCTTCAGACTTCCGTCGAACTCTTGAACTCCCAACGATCCATCACACTTGTCTTCCAGTACTTTGTTTCACTTTACGTCTTCATCGTCATCGTAGTTAATCCTGCACACAAACAAATAAACACTCTACTTTGATCTAGACAGTTATTACAACGTGAATTGACATTCAGTTGCCCGGCACATCATTGGTCGGTGCTTCGTCCGATCCTTCGGCATATCGTCCTCTCTTGTGGCTTTGCCCAATCGGCGGTTGACCTCCGTAACCCCGATATCCATTGCGTAACTCCGCTCTTCTTGGCCTGATGCCCGATGTACGAAGCCTTCTGCCGATTATCAACCGAACCTTCGGCTCGACATCCAATATCCTGACGTGATCACTTCCGGTGCAACGTCAATTCCTCCATCATCATCTGTCTAATCCTGATCGATAGTAGACCTGTGTAATTCAAAACACAGTTAGATCATAAAACATAATCAATTAGTTTCATCATCAAAATCCGAGATTCAACAATCTCCCCCTTTTTGATGATGACAACTAATTGATGACTAACGGAGTTAACCATAACTCTCCATGGTTTAACCAAACTCCCCATATCAATATGTCATTGATAGAACACTTGGATTATCCCAAATCTAAGCAGCATTCATCACAATAATATGAGAATACAACAAAACCATCATGTAAATATATATAATATTCAATTCAATGCATGAAGTCATCAATCTACTTCTCCCCCTATGTCATCAATAAAAAGGATAAGTTGTATCATAGCTAGTTTAAAAGATATGCAAGTTTTATAATATACTAGCTATCAATCAAGATATTCAACATACATCACTTTAAAACATTTAATCATAGCAAATTTTTAAAGATGTCCAAGCATAGCAATTCAACACTTACTTCTTGTGCAAATTTGCACTTTGCTTTTCTTGAATTTGCAAGATAGTAATCGTTGCTCCCCCTTTGTCATTGATAAATAGAAGTGGAGTACAAATAGTCTTTTACATCAATGCTTTGATCATGACAAAATAACAAATTTGCAACATAAATTTTCAACATATTAGGCCATAAATTCAAGGGAGTCAAAAACCATGATATGATGGAAAAAGATGATAAGCAAGCAATCAATAATGATAAGCAAGCTAACATACTTTGCCATACGCAAGCTAGCTTCCTTTCAATTCTAAGTTTCACCTTTGCAAGCTATCAACTTTTTGCAATGAGCTAGTAATTTTTACAACATTTTAACCATGCAAGCTCATGAGTTAAAAAAAAATATAACTTTGCAATTTCTTTCTTCTCATTTTGAGAAGTGGAAGTTTTGCCTTTTTGCAATTTCTAGCTTGCTATGTTTGCCACTTTCTCTTGTCATATCCAAGCTAGCAATTAACTTTCTCTTGAATGAGCAAGCAAAATTTTCATTTAAGGTGCAAGCTAGCAATATCCTTCTACCCCTTTGTTTTTTTCAAAAAAGAATAGGAGGATCAAATACAAAGATTTTCTTTACATCCTCTTTTCATATCATTTTTCAACTTGCATCAATAAAGATCTTCATCAATATTCAAAGCATGACATATAGGAGAAGAAGTCATGTAGGAGAAAATTTTTTGATTTATTACAATTCAAAAGTTCAAAGCAATAGATGCAAAGAATTCATAAAAGATATCAATAAAGATTAATTCAAGAATACTAAAGATATGATTCAAGGTTCATTAAAATTTTTCTTAACAAGATCAAGATGAAGATTCATGAGATAAAAAGAGCAATTTGAAACATTCTCATCAAGAACACATTTTAAAATATTCCAAATATCAAATATTAAAATACCAAAATTTGGATTGTTTTCTTCCTTTAACAACTTTTCACATCATTTAAATTTGTATCAATCAATCATTCAATCATATCATGTAATGAAAGATATCAATATGAAAAATCAACAAGGATCAAAAGATATCATTCATGGTTCATAAATATTCCATTTGGGAAATATCAATTCAATGATTCATCATAAAGTAAATTTTATCAATTTTCAATCATTAAAATTTAAGTCATGAATATAAATTTGACATTCAAGTTAACATGACAAGGAAGAGTAAATCTTGATTCATGTAAGAAAAATCTCAAGTCTATAAGTCTGAGAAATCAAGATTATTATCTACAAATTTTCTTTAGCGTCAATTTTCAATTCATGATAAGGGGCATACAACTAAGAATCATGATATATAAAAGCATATCATTTCATAGATTAAGTCATGATTCATTAATTCATCATAAGACAAATTTCTTTTATATTAATTTTTCAATTGCCACATAAGGCATACAAGCCAAAGAATTTTTGTCATTTCTATATCATGAAAGATATGATGTCAAGACTCATGATTCATTTGATAGTAAAAGCAACAACTTGATTTATGCATGATAGATCTAAATTCATCATGAATCATAAAAATAATTTCAAGTATCACTTATCAAGATATCAAGACTTGGATTATGATAAAGCTCATTCAAGTTCGAATCATCAAAACCATTAACATAGTTTATGAGATTCACAAATGACATAAACTTGAATTGTTCTCCTCCTTGGTAAATGATAAAAAGAAGCAATAATAGAGGAAAAGATTTTGATTTCCATAAAAGAATGTCTCAAGTCAAGAGTTCTAGAAATCAAAGTCATGATTCATAAACCTTATTCACTTCATTAAGATCATTCTTACAAGATTCATAAATAACATAGATAGACTTGAATAAAACTTATCATCAAAACCATTTTCATATATCAAGAGATTCAATTTATCATGATAATATGTTTTATTTTAAGTTGTTTATTTTATATAAGTGTACTCATGTTTCAAAAGATGAGTATCAAATTTTAAAATCAAAACATGAGTTTATCATCAAGATATAACAACTTCAAGTCCTCATAATATCATAAAATTTATTAAGCATGACAATAAACTTTTAACATTTTTATTTTATCATTATCAATGATGATTTCATAAGGTATATTCAAATATTTATACGGAAGCCATCATTATATAAATTTAAAATATAAGTTTTGTCATTAAACCCATCAAGATCAAATGCACCAAAATCTTTCATTCAAAAATTTTAACAAGAGCAATGGAGATGGTTCACATGTAAGCATGCTCTTGTCTTTTTCTACTAGATTCATGTATCAACATATAGATCCGAAAAGTAAGTTTCAAGAGAAATCATTAGGACCAAACGCATGATACACTCACATTTTTCAAAATATTCATCATGTTTATTTTCATAAGATTCACAAGATTAGTAAAATAAAATCATTAATCTCAATAGGATAGAAAATGTATCTCCATTTCATACAATTGATTTCATGCAAGCATGTTCATATTTTCATGTAAAGACCATGCATCATTTTTAAAAACAAAAGCATCATCAAAACCATTAAGAACAAACATATAAAACATAAAAATAAAACATCATGATAGCACATTTTCAATCTTTATGTATTTTATTTTATGTGGTTGATTTATATAAGCGTGTTCAAATTTTCATATAAAGAGCATGCATCATGTTGAAAGCAAAATCATTAATATGCTTGTTTCTATTTTTAATCATATTTGATGTGCAAGCATGGGATGCAATTATCATAATTTTTGTGTCAAAACCATGCATCTTTTTATAAATCTGAAAAATAATTTTCATTATGAAAACTATCAAGTCCAAGTATAACACAAGGCAACATCAAAACCACATTCCTTTCATTTGAAAAAATTTATGGGTTAGGTGTTTTAGTTTTGCAATTGATTTCATGAAGATATGCATCATCTAACAACTTCATCATAACAAAAAAAGGTTTAAGAGCCATTAATCTAAGATAGAGATTTTCAAATCATAAGCATGATGCTATAAAAATTATCATCAAAATATTTTCAAGAATAACATATAGTTGATGTACAATCATTATTACAAATCATTCAATCATCATTCATAATGTTGCATACACCATTCAAAAATTTTACTTTTCAAAAGTACTAGAAAGAAAAGCATAGTATAATTTTTAAAATATTTTTTTTAATTTCCAAAAACACAAGAAAAGCATGAAAAAAAATCCTACTAACTAAGTTAAGCATTCATGAAAAGTTCAAGTAATTTCAAAATAATTCAAGGGAGTTAAGTTACTTACCTTGTAGTCGAAGCCCGTCAAAGCCCAATTCGCTGTTTCGTCACTTCATTCTTCCTTGGGTACCTTCCTCTTCTTTGGCTTCTTCCTTCGTTCAAGTTCATTATTCATTTTAGATTTTTGTTTAATGAACTTATTAAGATTTAGTGTTCGAAGTTCAAAGTTCTCATTGTCCTCATCACTTGAGTCATCACTCAAGTGGCATTTCATAGTTCGGAGTTTCAAATCCTTCTTGTTCTTTAGAAGGTGGTTCATGTGTTCATCGAGTTCAAAATGCTCCAAGAGTGTCATTTCATATGTCATTAGTGAGCTAATGAGTTCTTCAATAGGGAGATCATTTAGATTTTTAGCTTCTTGTATTGCGGTTACTTTATGATCCCACCCTTTTGGAAGGGATCTTAAGATCTTGTTTATGAGTTCAAAATTTGAAAAACTTTTATCAAGTGCTCTTAGACTATTGATGATATCTGTGAAACGGGTATACATATCGCCTATAGTCTCGCTTGGTTGCATTCGAAAAATCTCAAAATCGTGCATCAAAATATTAACTTTTAAGTCTTTAACTCTACTCGTTACTTCGTGCATGATTTCAAGAGTGTGCCAAATATCGAAAGCCGTTTCACACATTGAAATCCGATTAAATGCAGTTTTATCTAAGGAACAATATAAGGCATTCATAGCCTTTGCATTCAAAGAAAATGATCTTTTCTCCAAATCCGACCATTCGTTCGTCGGTTTAGAGGAAAGTTGAAATCCATTTTCAATGACGTTCCATAAATCCAAATCTATAGAAAGCAAGAAAACTCTCATTCGAGTTTTCCAATATGTGTAGTCCGAACCGTTAAAGAATGGTGGACGAAAAATCGAAAAGCCCTCTTGAAAGCCATTTAGAGTCATTTCTCACAGGTGTAAATTCGAAAAAGAAAGAACGTGGCTCTAATACCAATTGTTATGGATCGAGCAGCACTAAGAGGGGGGGTGAATTAGTGCAGCGGTAAGGAACGATAAATTTTCAGCGATTTGAACAAGTTTCGAAAACTTCGTACAGTGAAAACTTCGTTTCGTATTATGAAAGTCGTATCGGTGGAATCATATAAGAAAAGCTCTAACTTAAAGATGTTTGTAGAGATTAGAAGTAGAGCATCAAATTAAGTGGAAAGGGTTTGCAGCAAAGTAAATAGCAAGAATGTAAATGCAAACCAGATTTTTATAGTGGTTCGGTCATCCGACCTACGTCTACTCCCGATTCCTCTTGCTTAAGGCCACCGGCTTTCCACTAGTTATCCTCCTTCCAACGGGTGAGGATGAACTCTCTCACAGCACCTCTTTTTTTTACGGGCTTAGGAGATAACCCTTACAAGTACTCTTACCCCTCTCTTGGACTAGAACACTTTTAAGACTTAGAGGGAAGATTTGACACACTTTCAAGAGAGTTTTCCCCTTCTTTTTTTTTAGTTCTAGACACTCTCTAAACTCTGAATGAGTGGGGTATTTATAGGCCTCAAAGTGATTCAAATTTGGAGCCCAAACTTGGAGTCAAAATTTGAACCATTTTGAATTTCCCGGTGCTGGCAGTACTGGGCGGTGCCACCACCCATCCAGCGGTGCCACCGCTGGTGCCCGTGGGTGCTGGGCGGTGCCACCGCCCAGGTCATTTTAGCATAGTGGTTTCGGTCGAAAACTCAACCGAAATCAGTCCAAATGAAGTCCGAATTGGCCCAAATTTGGTTTATAGGATTAACACCTAATTTTAAACCAAATTATGTGCTAATTATAAATTTTAAAGATATTTTCTAAGCTATTACAAAGTCCATAAGGCAAAACTTCTTTCAACGAGCTTTCAGCGAACTTCCGGCGGTCTTCCGACAAACCCTCGGAAACCATTCTTCGGACTCTTGGCAAGCTCCCAACTTCATGATGATCTTGGCGAGTTCCAACGAGCTTCATTGGCAAGCTCCGATCTTTCTTGGCAAGCTCCGTGAACTTCTGAAGAACCTTTCGGCGAACTTTCGAAAATCCTTCGGCAATCTCCCTACTCGTTCTCGACCGGTTCCAGCAACACTCCTAATGAATCTTCGAACTTTCATCGAACTCTTGAACTCCCAACGATCCATCACACTTATCTTCTGGCACTTTGTTTCACTTTACGTCTTCATCATCATCATAGTTAATCCTGCACACAAACAAACAAACATTCTACTTCGATCTAGATAGTTATTACAATGCGAATTGACATTCAGTTGCCCGGCACGTCATTGGTCGGTGCTTCGTCCGATCCTTCGGCACATTGTCCTCTCTTGCGGCTTATTACCTAATCGACGGTTGACCTCCGCAACCCCGATATCCATTGTGCAACTTCGCTCTTCTTTGCCCGATACCCGATGTACGAAGCCTTCTGTCGATTGTCGACTGAACCTTTGGCTCGACATCCAATATCCTGACGTGATCACTTCCGGCACAACGTCAATTCCTCCAGGGTCAACTGTCTAATCCTGATCGATAGTAGACCTACGTAACTTAAAACACAGTTAGATCATAAAATACAATCAATTAGTTTCATCATTAAAATCTGAGATTCAACACTTATCATATCTGTAATTCGTTGCAGGTTCTGGCAGGACCTAGGAGATTGAACAAAGGTGAGATGGACCTTAAGATGGGTAATGGATCAAAGGTTGTTATAGTGACTATTGGCAAGGTTACCTTATATCTGCTTGGTGGAGCTATTATTGCATTAGATACATGCTATTATGTTCCTTCTATTATCAAAAATATTATTTCCATTTCATGTTTGATAGTTAGTGGATATAAATTAGTTTTTAAGAAGAATGGTTGTTCAATAATATTAGATGATGAGATCATCACGAGAGAAATATTGCATAATGGTTTATTTACCTAGATACAACTCCATATATCATGAGTGTAAGTGAGTCTAAGAGGAAACGAGAAGAGGAGAACCAAACAGGAAAGAGTGTCAAAACCCTTCGATCAGATCGAGGAGGTGAGTACTTGAGTACAGAGTTCACCTAGTTCCTCAAAGACTATGGGATTTTATCCCAATGGACACTTCCTTATACACCACAGCTTAATAGTGTATCAGAAAGGAGGAATCGCATACTGTTAGACATGATGCGTTCCATGATGTGTTTCGCCAACCTACGCATCTCATTCTGGGGATATGCCCTAGAGATCGCATCTTATCTTCTGAACAGAATTCCAACTAAGTCGGTGATGTCTACTCCATATGAGATATGGAATGGGAAGAAGCCCAATCTTAAGGTTGTTAAGATTTGGGGCTGCCCTGCCTATGTCAAGAGACACAACCCCGACAAGTTGGAATCCAGGACAGAACGGTGCAAGTTCGTGGGATACCCCAAGGAAACTTGTGGGTATTATTTCTATCACCCTGAAGATCAAAAGGTCTTTGTAGCCAAGAGAGTAGTGTTCCTTGAGAAGGAACACATTCTTGGTGGAGATAATGGGAGCACGATAGAGTTGAGCGAGGTTGGAGAACCTAGCTCAAGCACTATTCCACAGCTAGAATCTGTTCAGATACCTAACACACAAGTTCCAACTTTATGTAGGTCTGATAGAGTATCCCATCCTCCTAAGAGATATGTGGGATATATCAAAGGAGAGGATGTTGAGAATATTGATCAACAAACCTACTAGGAGGCTATTATGAGCATAGACTCTAGGAAATGGCAAGAAGCCATGAATTTAGAAATGGATTCTATGTACTCTAACAAGGTTTGAAACCTAGTTGATGCACCCGAGGGTATTATACCCATTGGCTGCAAGTGAATCTTGAAAAAGAAGATTTGAGTAGATGGAAAGGTAGAGACCTATAAAGCAAGGCTAGTGGCTATGGGATATCATCAGAGGCAAGGTGTTGACTATAACGAAACTTTCTCACCTATAGCCATGTCAAAATCCAATTGAATTCTATTGGCTATTGCAACACACTATGATTATGAGATCTGGCAGATGGACGTCAAAACTACATTCTTTAATGGCAACCTCGAGGAGGAGGTGTATATGATATAGTCTGAGGGATTCGTGTCCAGGGATAACTCAGATAAGGTGTGTAGGTTGCTTAGGTCCATTTATGGACTGAAGCAAGCTTCCCGAAGTTAGAATATAAGATTTGATGACTTCGTTAAGAACAAAGATGAGCCTTGTGTGCACAAGAAAGTAAGTGGGAGTACTATCACCTTTTTGGTATTATATGTGGATGACGTCCTGATCATTGGGAATGATGTAGGAACGCTCTCCACAGTAAAGACTTGGTTATCTAAGTACTTCTCCATGAAGGACTTAGGGGAAGCATCTTGCATATTGGAGATATGGATCTATAGAGATAGATCCAAGAGGATGCTTGGTTTGTCCCAATCCAGGTACATAGACACCATTGTCAAAAGGTTTGGTATGAAAAATTCTAAGAGAGGTCTCATACCAATGAGACATAGAACATCACTTTCTATGAGTATATCCCCAAAGACTCCTGAAGAAAGGGCACACATGAATATGATACCATATGCCTCAACGATAGGATCTATCATATATGCTATGCTATGTACCAGGCCTAATATAGCGCATGCTTTGAGTGTCACGAGCAGATATCAGGTAGATCTAGGCTTGGAGCATTGGAAAGCAATAAAATGTATCATTAAGTACTTAAGAAGGACTAAGGATCTTTTACTGGTATATGAAGGTAGTAGCCTAAGGGTTGAGGGCTACACAAACTCGAGCTTCCAGTCCGATGTTGATGATAGCAAGTCTAATTTAGGGTATGTGTTTACCTTGAATGGAGGAGCAGTATACTGGAAGAGTTCCAAGCAAGACACTACTGTTGACTCGACCACAGAGGCGAAATACGTTGCTGTGGCAGAGGCAGCAAAGGAGGGAGTCTGGATGAAGAAGTTCATTACAGATATAGGAGTCGTCCCGAGCAACGAGGAGCTGATTCCTTTATATTGTGACAACTATGGGGTGATTACTCAAATAAAGGAACCCGGGTCTCATTAAAAGTATTCTGAGGAGGTTCCAGCTTATTAGAGAGATCGTGGCCCAAAGAGATGTAGTAATGGAAAGAGTTCCATCCAAAGATAACATTGCAAATCCACTGACAAAGCCATTGACTCAGATTGTCTTTGAGCATCACAGAGGTCTTATGGAGATCAGACATATTGGTGATTGGCTTTAGATCAAGTGAGAGATTGCTAGTCATATGTGCCCTGCAAGCCAATCACATGAGTGATGGAACATGTGACTTGATATACATTTTTTTCTCTTTGTGTATTATTAGACATTTTATCACTTTATCTTACGTGTTACATATATTGTGATGTCCTTAGATCTATGCAATGGGAATCAGATCATGATGAGATCATGATAATGAGACCAATTCACCTTTAAACACAGATCCTAAATTATCTTGTTCATAGGTTACTCAAGGACATCGAGATAACCGGAAAGACTGGTGTGCTGTATACCCATCCATATGATGGAGGTGGCTGGTCTCATAGCTACTCGTGTGGAGATACTAAGGGTACAGTACAAGTGCTCACTAGGGAATGAGTTCACTGATTGATCTGCCTATGGAATGCTGGATGGTTATTGATACCTCATGTCAGACAGCGATTCCGTAGTCCCAATAGTGTATCTGGTCCTTAGACTTAAGACACCAAGGATGTCTTGTATGAGCACTCCACTCTTTGATACCAGACTTATAGGTTTAGAAAGTTTCAGATCTAGTACAACCGGTTATTAGGAGTGGTAGCCAATTTTACGAGGGCTATTGAGTGTCAATAGAGGATCATCCGCTCTCGGTATCATGAGAGAAATATCCCATGTATTCTTGCTTAAACAAATCCTTAGCTAAGGTTATTCGGATTGAGAGAGAAAGAGTTCTCCGGGAGAATCCGACAAGAGCAAGACTCGAGGAGAGACCGTTTGGGCCTAACAGTACCATGCCTGGTATAGGGTCTTTGGGATATTAGATGGATGAGGGACTATAGATAAATGGTAACTGAGGACAGATAGGTCCAAAGAATTAGATTCCTCTGTATCGTTTGGGGGCTACGGCGTAGTGGCCTAGTACATCTGCAGTCGATGAGTTGGGTGAATTATTATAGAGATAATAATTCACTAAGTCAGAAAGAGTTCTAACAAGTATGACTCATGGCCAGTTCGATATTGGGCCTAGAGAGACACACATATGGCAGGCGTTGTAATGAGTAGAGGTTCAGATATAAGATATTCACTGAACCCCCTATCTTGTTGGATATCCAATAAGCCCCTGAATTATTTGATCCTAAGATGATATCCAATAATTGCTAATAAAAGATTATTTGGTGGAGACCCACTAATCCAAGAGGCTTGGGTAATTGGATGGAGATCCAATACCCAACAGAGTAAGATCCATTAGGGTTTACAAGGGGCCTCTATAAATAGGAGGGAACCAAAGCTCTATAGGCTGAGAATTTCTTTTGGTAGCCACCTTCTGTTCTCCTCTCCCCAAAAAGGTGCATCGTCGCAGTCCTTGCCATGTGGATACCACTAGAGAGGAGGATGCTTGACCTCTTTTATCCTCTCCTACAAATCTGTAGGGATTCAAGGATATATGATCTCCTTATGTATTTTCTTTTACACATGCAGTTTTTCACGGATTTGTTTTGACGCACCGATCTTCGCATAACGATAGAAACTTTCTATAGAAAATCTGGGGTTTTGTTTTATGTTCTTCCGCTACGCATGTGATGTCGCTCCCCTGAAGGATTCCCCAACACTACACATATTGGAAAACATGGATGGGAGTTTTCTTACTTTCTATTAACTTTAATTTATGAAATATCATTAAAAATAATTTTCAATAATCTTCTAAACTAATGAACGAATGAGATAATTTGGAGAAGAAGACTTTTTCTTTAAATGCTAAAGCGATGAACACTTTATTTTTTGCCTTAAAAAAAAATAAATTTAATTGTGTTTCTATTTGCAAAACTATATATGAGATTTGGCACACTCTTGAAATTACACACAAAGGTACAAGTAGAGTCAAAAATTCTAAAATTAATTTTTTGATGCATAGGTTTGAACTGTTTCGAATGGAACTAAGCGAAACTATTAGAGACATGTATACCCGGTTTACGGATGTCATCAATGGTTTAAAAGCACTTGATAAAAGTTTTTCTAATTTTGAACTTATTAACAAAATACTAAAATCCCTTCCAAAAAGTTAAGATCTGAAAGTGACGGTAATACAAGAAATAAAGGACTTCAACTATTTTCTACTAGAAGAACTCGTCAGTTCATTGATGACATATGAAATGATTTATTTGGCATATGACCAACATGAGAACAACCTTCCAAAGAATTGTTAGGGATCGAGCGGCACTAAGAGGGGGGGGGGGTGAATTAGTGCAGCGGATAAAATGATAGATTTTTTTTCAGTGATTTAAAACAAGCTTCGGAAACTTCGTACATGTGAAAGCAACGTTTCGTTTGAACCCGGAAAGATTACGTTTTAACTTTAAAGCATGCATACGAAGATGAAAAGGAAGTGGAGTAAGTAAAGTAAAGGCTTGCAGCAAAGTAAAGAGATAAAACAGAAATTTAAACACTCACACAATCAAGACGCGGCGATGTATAGTGGTTCGGTCAAAGTGACCTACATCCACTTCCGAAGCCTTCTCTGATGAGGCTCCCTTCTTCCACTACCAAATCCTTTGAAGGGGAAGGATCAAATACCCCTCTTATAACCCTTTACAAGTGGTTCACACTCTTACAAGATTTCACAAGAAGAATGAGGTGAACACTTAGTAAGAACAAGACTTTTCAAGACTTTTCAAAGACTTAAAACTAAGATTCTAACTCTCAAAAGGGTTCACCTTTCAGCTGAGAAAGAATGGGTATTTATAAGCCTCAAAGTGATTCAAATTTGGAGGCCAAACTTGGAGCCAAAAATTTGAATCTTTTGAGATTTTCGTGCGCTTTGTCGATCTGGCAGATCGACACACCCAGCGGTGCTACCGCCTCGGCAGGCCGTAATGCTCTTGCACGGCTTTCCACGCACCAGCGGTGCTACCACCCAGACCCAGGCGGTGCTACGCTGCTAAGAATCGGGTGATGCTACGCCCGACCAGAAGCGGTGCTACCGCCTTTACGATGATAGCAGGCGCACTTTGCTACAGAATGGCGCACATAGAGTTTCGGTGTTACCGCCCCAGGCTGGGTGGTTCAACTGCCTGGCCCATTCAGCCAAGGCTGAATAGGCCCTGTTTAAGGCCCAACTCGGCCCAGTAGAGGCCCGGTTGGCCCCCACTAAATTTAGGCAGAATTTTTTCTAAATCCTTGCCCTACTCATGTGCAAACTATGAACTTAAAGACATTCCTAAGCTGTTACAAAGTCCGCAAGTCAAGTCTTCTTTCGTCGAGCTTCCGACGAACTTCCAGCGGTCTTCCGACGATCCCTCGAAAACCATCCTGCGGACTCCCAGCAAGCTCTCGGACTCCACGATGATTTTGGCGAGTTCCCCCGAGCTTCTTTGGCAAGCTCCGATCTTTCTTGGCAAGCTCCGCGAACTTCCGACGAACCTCCCAGCGAACTTTCGAAAACCCTTCGGCAAGCTCCCTACTCGTTCTCGGCCAGTTCCGGCAGCACTCCCAATGAATCTTCAGACTTCCATCGAACACTCGAACTCCCAATGATCTATCGCACTTGACTTCGACCCTTTGTTTCACTTTACGTCTTCATCCTTATCGTAGTTACTCCTGTACATAAACAACAAACACTCTACTCAATCTAGACAGTTATTACAACACGAATTGACATTCAGTTGCCCGGCACGTCATTGGTCAGCGCTTCGTCCGATCCTTTGGCACATCATCCTCTCTTGCGGTCCGTTGCCCAATCGCTGATTGACCTCCGCAATCCCGATATCCTTGGCGCAACACGCTCTTCTTGGCCCGATGCCCAACGTACAAAGCCTCCTGCCGATAGTCGACCGAACCTCCGGCTCGACATCCAATATCCTGATGTGATCACCTCCGGTGCAACGTCAATTCCTCTAGTGTCAACTGTCTAATCCTGATCGATAGTAGACCTGTGTAACTCAACATGTAGTTAGACCACAAATCACACTCAATTAGTTTCATCATCAAAATCTGAGATTCAACAATCTCTCCATTTTTTATGATGACAACTAATTGATGACTGACGGAGTTTATCAAAACTCCCCGGAGTTTAACACAAACTCCTCCTATCAATATGTCATTGATAGAATCCTTGGATTATCCCAAATCCAAATAACATGTATCATTTATGTAGTGAGAAAACAACAAACCATCATGCAAATATTAAATATTCAATCAATGCATGAAGTCATCAATCTACTTCTCCCCCTATGTCATCAACAAAAAGGAAAAGTAACATTATAGCTAGTTTTCAAGGATATGCAAATATTACAAACATACTAGCTATTAATCACATCATACAACATTTAGGTATCGCATGTTTATCATGATAAGCAAGATAGTGCTTGTCGTGATGATGGCAAGTTTTTCTATGTTCCTTTGAGAAGTACAAGCAAATTGTGCATTTTCTTGACTTCTTTTGCGATATGCATGTAATTTTATAATTTCTTTCTTCTCTTTTGAGAAGAGCAAGCTTGCAAGTTTTGCTTTCTTTGCATGCTAGGACTTTTGCATTCATTTGTAAAAGCCTTCTCCCCCTTTATCAATATCAAAAGAAAATGAGGATTAATACTACAAATAATCTTGCATGAGATTCAACAATAATTTGTAACAAAGATGCAAGCAATTTTGTTGAAAAAAAAAATGAAGTTGAGCAAGATTTTTGCCTCTCTTGAGATAGCAACTTTTTGCTTCTCAATGTTTAAGCTAGCAAATTTTTCTCTTTTGATACACAAGTTAACAATTTTTCTCCCCTTTATCAATATCAAAAGAAGGAGGAACCAATGAGAAAATTGCATCAATCAATATATCAATCATCACATGATGCATATGAGATGATATTGAAACATGAGAAATCATGTCATGAAGGATATCAATATATAAATTCAACAAGAATCAAAACCAAAAGATATCATCCATGATTCATAACTTTTCATTTTAGCAAGATCTAGATTCATATTTATCAATTTTAATTCAAGATAAATGTCATACAACCAAGAATCATGATATATGAAAGCATATCAATATTAAGGATCAAATCATGATTACAAGTGCTAGCATATTTTCTTTTCATTCATTTTTAAGTCATGATAAAAGAATAAATCAATGATTCCAATATTAAGCACAATTCTTTTTCATCAAATTTTCAATCATCACATAAGGCATTTGAGGAAGTATTGAAACAATAATAAAAAAAATCAATTTTAGCATATAATGTTTCAATCTTCAATCTTGAGTCATGAATCCAAAAGTCATAAATCAAAAGGTTCATGAATCATTTTGACAAATCTCCTTTTTAGGAAATAACAAGTGGAAGTCTTAGGAGATCAAACACAAGATCTTGATTCATACATAAGAATTTTTTACCAAGATCATATTTCATAAGAATCACGACACGAATTCATAAAAATTCAAGTATTAAATTTCAAGAAATCAAAAGATAAGTTACATTTCATTTAAAGAATTTTCTTTTGATAAGACGGAAGGAGCATGGTAAAAGATCTTGATTTATAAAGAGTTTCAAGTCATAGTTGTCAAGATCATGATTTCAATAAAAAAAATTTATAGCTAAATGAAATCTTTTAAAACTTGATTCAAGCATTAAATATGTCTTAACAAGTCATAATTCCAAAAGATTCAAGAATCACTAAAAGAAAAATCATTCAAGCTCAATTTATCAACTCGAAACTCATAATCAAAATCATTTTAGAGATTTAAAATGCTAGCTATATGCATTTATCATGACAAGTGATATATCAAAAGTCTACATCAATATTTCAATTATCATGTCATGAAGCATACAAAGTGGTATTGAAACATGAGAGAAAAGTTCAAATTGCACATACAATGTTTCAATCATCAAAACATATTTTCTCAAATTGAGTATCAATAAGTTAAAAGAAAATAATTTATATTTTTCTTCATATAACATGGGAGAAACATAAGAGAGTATAGAGATAAAAACTCAAGTTATCAAGATGATGATCTCATAAAAGTAATTCAAAACCATAGTTTCGTGAAACAAGAGATAAGTTATATTTCATTTGGAAAATTCTCTTTTTAAGTAATTTTTTCATCTAAATATGCTTTTGTCTTTATATACCAAGATAAGCATGAAAGTTCAAGATGTAAAGGCAAAATCTCATAAGGCATTATCAAGACAAAAATGTAACACATTATTTCAAGACATGAGTTTCAATATATCATGATAATGTGTTTCATTTTAAGTTATTTGTTTCATATAAGTGTACTCATGTTTCAAAAGATGAGTATCAAATTTTAAAACCGAAACATGAGTTTGTCATCAAGATATGATATCACAAGGTCATTAAGCATGATAACAAACTTCTAATATTTTCATTTCAATGATGATTTCATAATGTATGTTCAAATATTTATACGGAAGCCATCATTGTATAAATTTGAAATACAAGTTGTCATTTAGCCCATTAAGATCAAAAGCATTACACGTAAAGCATCATGATAGTGTAATTTCTCTTTTTTTTATGTGTTCCATTTCAAGTGATTTGACGTTCATATGAGTATACTCATGTTTTTCATATAGGTCCAAAGAGCATGTTTCAAGAGAAATCATTAAGACCGAAAACATGAGGCACATTTTTTAAAATATTCATCATGTTTATTTTTATGAGATTCACAAGACTCATAACATGAATTCATTCACCTCAATAGAATGAGAAAAAATACATTTTCATTTTAAGCAATTTGATGTGAGCATATTCAAAATTTTTATGAAAACATGTATCAAAATAAAACACAAGCTTAGTCATAAAACCGTCAAGACCAAATACATAAAAATGATACATTATGATAGTGCATTTTCTTATTTTTAAGAGTTTCAATTTACGTGATTTGATCTTTCATAAGAATGATCAATGTCATACATCATATTTAAATATGAGAGCATCATCATATTTAGAAATGAATTCATTATTAAAATTATTTCCCATCTTTCTTTCATTTGTAATAACAAGATGATCAATGCTCAAATTTTTGCTAAACTCATACATCATTTTTTAAAAATCTGAAAAATACTTTTCGTCATGAAAATCATCAAGTCCAAATGTAATACAAGGCAACATAAAAATCACATTTCTTTCATTTGAAAAATTTATGGGTTAGGTCTTTATAATTGATTTCATGAAAACATGTATCATTTAAAAATTTCATCATAAAAAAAAGGTTAAGACCCATTAATCCAAGATAGAAGTTTTTAAATCAACATCACTTCAACAACTCATGCATGATATAAAATCATCAAGCATTATGTTTAGAGACAATGTAAACCATCAAGATACTCATGCATGGTTTAATCCTAAGCATTATCACAAATCTTACAATCGTCATTCATATTTTTACTTTTCAAAAATACTATAAAGAAAAGCATAGTATAATTTCGAATTTTTTTTAATTTCTAAAAACACAAGAAAAGCATAAAAAAAATTCCTACTAACTAAGTTAAGCATTCATGGAAATCATCAAGTAATTTCAAAATAATTCAAGGAAGTTAAGTTACTTACCTCATTGTCGAAGCCCATTAAAGCGTAGTTTGCTTCTTCTTTCCTTGATTCTTCTTTGCAAGCCTTCTTCTTCTTCTTTGGCCTCTTTCTCCATTCAAGTTCATTTGTATTTTTTAATTTTTGTTTAATGAACTTGTTAACATTCATTGTTATGTGTTCAATGTCTTCATTGTCCTCATCACTTGAGTCATTACTCAAGTGGCATTTCATAGTTCGGAGTTCAAAAACCTTTTTTTTCTTTAGAAGGTGGTTCATGTGTTCATCATGTTCATCATATTCATCATGTTCCATTTCATAAGCCTTTAAAGACCCAATGAGTTCATCAATAGAATAATTATTTAGATCCTTTGATTCTTGAATCGCCGTTATTTTAGGATCCCACCATTTTGAAAGGGATCTTAAGATCTTGTTAGTGAGTTCAAAATCCAAAAAACTTTTACCAAGACTTTTCAAGCTATTGACGACATCCGTGAAGCGGGTGTACATGTCGTCGATAGATTCGCTTGGTGTCATTTGGAAGAGCTCAAAATCATGCAACAAGGGGTTTACTTTCGAGTCTTTAACTCTACTAGTTCCCTCATGCGTGATTTCAAGAGTTCGCCAAATGTCAAAAGCAATTTCGCACATAGAAATCCGATTGAACTCGTTCTTGTTCAAAGCACAAAATAAGGCATTCATAGCCTTTGCGTTTAAAGAAAACGACATTTTCTCCAAAATTGACCATTCGTTCATCGGTTTAGAGGAAGGTTGAAAACCATTTTCGATGATGTTCCATAAATCCAAATCCATTGAAAGCATGAAAACTCTCATTCGAGTGTTCCAATATGTGTAGTCCGAACCGTTAAAGAACGGTGGATGAGAAAAGCCCTCTTGAAAACCATTTAGAGCCATTTCTCACGGGTGTAAATCCGAAAGAGAAAGAACGTGGCTCTGATACCAATTGTTAGGGATCGAGCGGCACTAAGAGGGGGGGTGAATTAGTGCAGCGGATAAAACGATAGATTTTTTTTTCAGCGATTTAAAATAAGCTTCGGAAATTTCGTACATGTGAAAGCAACGTTTCGTTTGAACCCAGAAAGATTACGTTTTAACTTTAAAGCATGCGCACGAAGATGAAAAGGAAGTGGAGTAAGTAAAGTAAAGACTTGCAGCAAAGTAAAGAGATAAAACAAAAATTTAAACACTCACACAATCAAGACGCAGCGATGTATAGTGGTTCGGTCAAAGTGACCTACATCCACTTTCGAAGCCTTCTCTGATGAGGCTCCCTTCTTCCACTACCAAATTCTTTGAAGGGGAAGGTTCAAATACCCCTCTTACAACCCTTTACAAGTGGTTCACACTCTTACAAGATTTCACAAGAAAAATGAGGTGAATACTTAGCAAGAATAAGACTTTTCAAGACTTTTCAAAGACTTAAAACTAAGATTCTAACTCTCAAAAGGGTTCACCTTTCAGCTGAGAAAGAAGGGGTATTTATAAGCCTCAAAGTGATTCAAATTTGGAGCCCAAACTTGGAGCCAAAAATTTGAATCTTTTGAGTTTTTCGGTGCTGTCAGTCCTGGCAGACTGACACACCCAAGCGGTGCTACCGCTTGGCTTTCCACGCACCAGGCGGTGCTACCGCCTGCTACAGTAACCGGGCGCCTGCTACAGTAGCCGAGCACCTGCTACAGTAGCCGGGCGCCTGCTATAGTACCCAGTACAGAGGTGGCGGTGCTACCGCCCAGTGGTGGGGCGGTTCAACCGCCTGGCCCATTCAGCCAAGGCTGAATGGGCCCTGTTTAAGGCCCAACTCGGCCCAATAGAGGCCCGGTTGGCCCCACTGAATTTAGGCAGGATTTTTTCTAAATCCTTGCCCTACTCATGTGCAAACTATGAACTTAAAGACATTCCTAAGCTGTTACAAAGTCCGTAAGTCAAGTATTCTTCCGTCGAGCTTCCGACGAACTTCCGGCGGTCTTCCGACGATCCCTCGGAAACCATCCTGCAGACTCCCAGCAAGCTCTCGGACTCCACGATGATTTTGGCAAGTTCCCCCGAGCTTCTTTGGCAAGCTCCGATCTTTCTTGGCAAGCTCCGCGAACTTCCGACGAACCTCCCGGCGAACTTCCGAAAACCCTTCGACAAGCTCCCTACTCGTTCTCGGCCAGTTCCGGCAGCACTCCCAACGAATCTTCAGACTTCCATCGAACACTCGAACTCCCAATGATCCATCGCACTTGACTTCGACCCTTTGTTTCGCTTTACGTCTTCATCCTTATCGTAGTTACTCCTAAACACAAACAACAAACACTCTACTTCGATCTAGACAGTTATTACAACACGAATTGACATTCAGTTGCCCGACACATCATTGGTCGGTGCTTCGTCCGATCCTTCGGCACATCGTCTTCTCTTGCGGTCCGTTGCCCAATCGGTGATTGACCTCCGCAATCCCGATATCCTTGGCGCAACACGCTCTTCTTGGCCCGATGCCCAACGTACGAAGCCTCCTGCCGATAGTCGACCGAACCTCCGGCTCGACATCCAATATCCTGACGTGATCACCTCTGGTGCAACGTCAATTCCTCTAGTGTCAACTGTCTAATCCTGATCAATAGTAGACCTGCGTAACTCAACACATAGTTAGACTACAAATCACACTCAATTAGTTTCATCATCAAAATCCGAGATTCAACAAGAATACGAAGGTTATTGCACTTAGAACCAAAGAAGACTACTCGAGTGAGAGCTCAAGTAAAGACGACATAGAACTCCTCATAAAAAAAGTCAAAAAGTTCATAAAAATAAATAAGACTTTAAAACAAGAATCTAAAAATGAAGTCAAAAAGGATACAACCACTTGCTATGAATGTAAGAAACTGGGGTATTCCAAAGATGAGTATACAAAAATGAAAAAGAAGTTTCCACAGAAGAAAAAAGCATTGAAGGTGACTTGGGACGAATCGAGTGCATCGGAAGACAAAGAACAAACCAATGAAGGTGAGGTGACTTTTGGCAATGAGGTATAACTCAACCAAAATCCTTTACCTTGTAATGAAATTACTTAGTGATTTTCATGATTTAATAAATTTAAATTAGTTATATATATAAATTATAAAAAAATCATGATAATTGCATGTTTTATGATAAAGGAACAAAATGTTAGATTTAGATCTAATGCTTATACACCAAATAAAAATAATTCTATGTATGTTTATCTTGATAATTTTTTTGATAAATCTTGTTTTTCAGTTTTAAACATGATGCATAGTTTTGACATAAAAACTTGGGCATGCTTATACGAAATCAATTGCATGAATTGAAATAACTAAAAAAGGAAAGTATTTTTCTTGAAAGTTTCTTAATCTCTATCTTATTGAGTTTTTAATAAGAGATTGATGAATCTATTTATGTCATTTTGAATCTCTTGAAAGTGATTTTTAATGACTTAATGATTTGAATTTAAATGAGATTTA
The DNA here is from genome assembly GCA_024322285.1 of Musa beccarii. Lineage (NCBI taxonomy): Eukaryota > Viridiplantae > Streptophyta > Magnoliopsida > Zingiberales > Musaceae > Musa > Musa beccarii. Next base: position 31,710,510 of record CM044399.1, on the reverse strand, counting down.
TCCAACTCTTACATTTGATACTTGGAATTTTTATGAATCATGATCTTAATGACTTGAGATTTCTTATGCATGAATCAAGTTCTCCTATGTTTCTTTTTGCTATAGAGAAGTTTTTATCCTAATCATGATCTTGATTTCTTGATATTTATAACTTATAATTTATTTTATAAATCAAGATCTCTTATTTGATATGTTATGTTTCTTTTTGAAATTTACTAAAGAGAAAAATTATCCAAATGAATCATGATTGTTATTTTGATTTCTCGAATTCACAACTTAAATTTTCTTTGTATGAATCCAGATCGTTTACTATTTGATCTCCTAATATATTTTTTTGTTATTTGAGAGAAGATTTATCAAAATAAATCATGTCTTTTGATATTCATGATATTATATTAATATCCTTCATGTGATGATTTATTTATGGCTCGCTTGTATTCATGAATTGTATATCCTATCACCAAATTGATATTTCTTGATATCTTTCATTTTATTAATATTTATCATGATTTGAAAATTATTATAAAAGGAAAATTTTTGTACCATTGTATTATTCCCTTCCTTTTGACAATGGCAAAGGGAGAGAAAATTTTGCTAGCTTTCACATCTCAAAAGAGAATAAAGAACTTACTAGCTTGCATATTCTAAAGTGATGAAATTTTTGCTAAATTACTAGCTTGCATAACTCAAAAACTTACTAGTTGCACTTCTCCTTTTTATTGACGACAAAGGGGGAGAAGGTATGATGATGATCATGCATGGTATGATGAAATTTTTATTATGTATGATGGTTTGGAATTATGCATGCAATACTTTAACCTTGATGATAAACTTTGATGTTTTAATTATGCATGATTTTATGATGCATGTAATGATATAATCAATTAGTTCTTTTAATACTCATGATGCATGCAATGATAAAATACTTTGAATTTAAAAGTTTTATCAATATGGCATATTGATAAGGGGAGTTTAGTTAAACTCCGACATCAATTGGTTTTCATCATCAAAATAGGGGAGATTGTTGAATCTCAGATTTTGATGATGAAACCAATTGATGAAGTTATAATCTCATGTGCGTTTGAGTGATGCAGGAAGAGCTTCGATTATAGAAAGATAATTTGATTAAAGTAGGAAAAACCAAATATTAGGATGGAATGAAACATGTCAGAAGATTGGACATCGGGTCGAAGGACTGGTCGACATGTCAGCAAAAAGATTCATACCATGAGTTCAAGCATCAGATCGAACATTGTGCCAAGGAAATCGAGTATTGTGAGAAGCCAACATATCGATTGGGCAATACGTCAAAGGAGAGAATGATACGTTGAAGGTTCGAACAATGCGTCGGATGAACCAATGATATATCGGACAACATATGATTAATACTTGTAATCATTTATGTCCTGATCAAAGTAGTTTTGGGTGTAACTATGCTAACTCAATTAGAGACCAATTGGACTAAAGTAGGGCTATTTTGGGCCAAGAGGAAGGCCCATTCAGTAACCCAAAAGTTGAGTTAGGCAATGGTACCGTCAGAGACTAAGTCTCCAAGACATGATTTCTGAGGCTGTGTCAGACGATAGTATCGCCTAATATCAATGCTGTAGGCAATAGTACCACCCAGCATAGGCGGTGGTGAGCCAGGAAGATGCAATAAACATCTTGGTCAAACCTTGTTCCTTTGGCATTCTTGTCCAAAAATCCAAGTATCCAATCTTGCATTTTCGGGACAAAGCTAAATCATATCGATCCTCAAGCCATGGCATAAAAGTATAATGACTTCATTGATATTTTTATAATAAATTATGTGATGATAAAAAAAGATATATATCGAATTGCCAAAGCTAGGGAAAGAAAGTATAAGGATATAACTAATATTAGATGCATAAAAATGGAGATTAAAGAATATTTGTTAATGATAATGAGATTAAGGAAAATAAAAAATATTTTTTAAAAAAATTATTTAATAAATATTTCATGTAGTAATTAGATTTAATGATAAATAAAAGTGATATATTTAATAATCATAGATTTATTCAAAAATTAGAGCTAATGAGATAAAAGATATATTAAAAAAAGTTAATAGTGTAGGGTCTAATGGTATCCTCATTGAGGTCAAAAAAGTTTATGGAACAAGAAAGCAGTTTAGTTAATTAGATTATTTAACAAAATCATGAGATTTAAAAGAATATCTGATTAATGAAAAAATATTTTTTAATATAAATTTATAAAAATAAGGGTGACATACAAAATTATTTAGATTATAGATGAATTAAAATCTTGAGCCATATTATAAAACTTTGAAAAAGAGTTATCAAAAGTAAGATAAAGCTTAAAACAAATATCTCTGAAAAGAAATTTGATTTTATGCCTCGAAGATTAACCAAGTTATTTATTTATTAAGATAATTAATAGAAAAGTATAGAAAGAAAAAGAAAGATTTATATATATTGAATCTTAGATTTTGATGATGAAACCAATTAATAGTGTTTGTGATCTAACTGCATTTTGAGTGACGTAGGACTACCTTCGATCAGGAATAGATATAGAAAGAAAAAGAAAGATTTATATATATTGAATCTTAGATTTTGATGATGAAACCAATTAATAGTGTTTGTGATCTAACTGCATTTTGAGTGACGTAGGACTACCTTCGATCAGGAATAGATAATTGAAGCTAGAAGAATCAATGTTGAGCCGAAGAAGAACATGTCAGAAGATTAAACGTCGAGCAAAAGATCGATCGACATATCAGCAAAAGGATTCGGACGATGGGTTCGGGCATCGAGCCAAAAAGAGTGAAATTACAATAAAGAGATCGGAGTTGCAAAGGATAACTATCGATTGGGCAATAAGCCATAAGAGAGGACGATGTACGGAGGAATTGAACGAAGCACTGGATGAACCAATGACATGCCAGACAACATTCGATCATGCTTTATAATAATTTTCTAGATCGAAGTAGGATTAAGGACTAATTGGGTTAGAATTGGACCAACTCAATTAGAGGCCAATTGGGCCCAAGTGTGGGCTGTGTTGGGCTAAGTAAAAGGCTCAAATAGTAACCCAAGAGTGGGTCAGGCAGTGGCACTGCCAGAACAAGCGGTGGAACCGTTAGTGGTTCAGTCTGCGAGATTGTGTGAAGCGGTGGTACCGCTAGTACTTCAAAATTTTAAGGTATTTGAATTTTATCTAAGTTTTGAAGCCACTTAGGGTCTATAAATACCCCAGTTATTCTTGCTTGGGAGAGCAAGAATTGAGCAGAAAAGAGAGTAAAAACTATGTAAAATTCGAAGTTGAAACCCTTATAAAAATATAGAGTTCCTCCTCCTTAAGCATAGAGTGTACTCTAAGGGAGATTATGAGGGAAATCTTATAAGAGATGATTGTAAAATGGTGATTAGTCTTTGTCAATTGAAGGAAGACTGCTAGTGGATATCGGTGGCCTTGACGAAGGAGAAATCGAGAGTGGACGTAGGTTAGATAACCAAACCACTATAAATCGATGTGTTCTTTCCTTTCTGTGCAATTTTTATTCTATTTTTATTTATATTGCAAAATCACCTTGCTTCCTCACTGCCCTCATTAAGTTCTTACAATCACTCACAAGTTTAAAGCATTGCCAAAACGTGTTTTGATCACACGAAAGTTGTTATCGAGCGAAGTTTTTCGAAATCGACGTTTTGACCACTACGCTAATTAACACTGTACCCCCCCCTCTTAGTGTCGGACTTATTATTAATAATTGGTATCAGAGTTTTGTTATTTTTCATTTGTTTTTTTACATCTAAGAGAAATGGTTCTTTTCGACTTTAAGGAGGGTTTTTCTATCGATTGTCCTCCCATGTTCAATGGGACGGACTACACATATTGGAAAACTCGAATAAGAGTTTTCTTGTTTTCTTTAAATTTAGATTTATAGTTAAACATGGTTTTTAAACGCCCTCTATACCCATGAATGAATGTAACAATTTTGAGAAAAAATCATTTTCGTTAAATGCAAAAGCTATGAATACATTGTTTTGTGCCTTGGACAAAAATGAGTTTAATCATATTTCTATTTGTAAAATGGCTTATGACATTTGGCACACACTTAAAATTACTCATAAAGGCACCAGTAGAGTCAAAGACTCGAAAATAAATCTTTTAATGCATAATTTTGAACTTTTTTAAATGGCACCAAGCGAACCTATTGGCGATATTGACACCCGTTTCACGAATATCATCGATAGTTTAAAAAGTCTTGATAAATATTTTTCTGATTTTGTACTTATAAACAAGATTTTAAGATCCTTTCCAAAAAGTTTAGATCCGAAAGTAACCGCTATCCAAGATGCAAAAGACTTAAATAATTTTTCATTAGAAGAACTCATCAGGTCTTTAATGACTTATGAAATGACACTCAAGGGACATAATGAACTTGAGAAGCACCTTCCAGAGAATATGAAGGATTTGAAACTTCAAATAATAGAATACTACTTAAGTGATAACTCAAGTGATGAAAATGATGATGATGATAACCTTAAACTTTTGACTATAAAATTTAAAAAATTTATAAATTAGAATTAAAAAATAAAAACAAACTCAATCCAAACATAATCACTTGCTATGAATATAAGAAACTGAGACACCTCAAAAGCAAATATCCGTAACAAAGGAAGAACAAGGCACGTAGGGACGAATCAAGTGATAAAGTTACAAATTGCGCTTTGATGGCTTTTGACAACAAGGTAAATAACTCACTCGAAATATTTTTACATTATTATAAAATTACTTGATGCTTTTCATGAGTTGCTTGGTTTAGTTTGTAAGAAATAAAAAAATATTTATAAAAATATATCATGCTTTTCTTTCTAGTGATTTTAAAAAATTAAAAAATTTGATCATGAAAATTATGTGTTAGATTTAAATCTAATAATTATACATCAAATACAATTCCATGTATATTTATGATTTTTGTATCAGCTTTCGGTTTCAAACATGATGCATGATTTTGACAAAAAAAATAATTATCATGATAGTTGCATATTTTATGATAATACTTATACACCAAATAAGATTAATTTTATATATGTTTTAAGAAGCAATTGCGTATGTTGATGATTTTGTATTACTTTTCGGTTTTAAACATGATGCATATCTTTTGTTAGAAAAAAAAAAAACTTGAGCACACTTATATAAGATCAATCACATAAAATGAAACACAAAAAAGGGGAGGAAATATATTATAATGATGAATCAAATCTTTTGCTTGAAGATGCTTTATGCTTATTGTGCTATATTTTTGGTCTTGATGGTTTTTATAACGAAATTTACCTTACGGTTTTGAATGTTGATGCATGTTTTTATTTAGCATAAAAAGATAGGCATACTTATATGAAATAAATCACTTAAATTGAGATTAAAAAGGAAATATATTTCTCTCTAATGTTTTAGTGATTTTTCAATAAGAAGAATCTAGTTATACTATTTTATGAATCTCGAAAGTGATTTTGATGATTTGATGATGAGTTTGGAGTTGACAAATTAAATTTAAATGAGATTTTTTCAAATGATTCATGACTTTTTCTTTTTATTTCTCGGGACTATGGTATCGTATACCATGATACTTAAAATTCTTTTTATGAAATGTGATCTTGATGACTTGAGATGTCTTATACTTGAATCGAGAGCCTTTTCTCTTATGTTTCTTCTTATCATTTACTAAAAAGGAGAACTTTCTAAATGAATCATGAATTTTTCAAAATCTTAACTTAAATTTCTTATGATTCATGATGAATTGAGAGATATTATGCATGAATCATGATCTCTTCTTTGTTCTCCTAAGATTCCATTTTGCTATTTATAAAAGAAGAGACATATCAAAATGAATCATGATGTGATTTCTCAAAATCTTTGATATTGATATCTTTTATACCATGATTCTTTCATTTTAACAAAAGAGAATTAACTAAATGATTCATGACTTTTCACTTGATCTCTTGGAATCACAACTTATTTTTTTATGAATCATGATGAATTGAGATTTTTTTTATGTATGAATCAAGTTGTCCTTTTTGCTATTTATTACCAAATGAATCATAGTTGGTATCATTGCTATTTTAGTTCCTATGTTTCATTTTACAAAAAAAAAGGAAATATTTATGAATCATGATCTTGATACCTAATACTTAAAAAAAAAATTGATATCATATCCTTCATGACTTGATTTCTTTGGCTTATATGCATCATGTAATAATTGAAATATTGATTGATGTAATTTTTTTTATTGATATAAAAAGTTGTTGTAAAAAGAAGAAACTATATCATTGTATAATTCCCTTCTTTTTGACAATGACATTTTAAGGAAGCTCAAAAATTTGCTAGTCTGCAAAGGCAAAACTTGCTTACACTTCTCAATAGAGAAGAAACAAAAGTTGCTAGCTTAGAATATCGCAAAGAGAACCAAAGTGCTATCTTGCCTATCTTAAAAATCAAAAGTGCAAATTTGCACATCTCAAAAAGCAAATTGAACACCTTTAACACTTGTTAGCATGCATGTTTAAAGTGATGTAAATTTTACAAGATTGCTAGCTTATATGTTGTATAAATTATATATCTTAAAACTAGCTATATACACTTCTCCTTTTTGTTGATGACAAAGAGGGAGAAGTATGATGATAATTTTATGCATTGGATGTTAAATTAAAAATTTTGATTATGCATGATTTATTCAAAAAAATTTAATTTTAAATTTTCTATCAATATGGTATATTGATGGGGGAGTTAAGGTTAACTCCATCATCAATTAGTTGTCATCATAAAAAAGGGAGAGATTGTTAAATCTCATATTTTAATAATAAAACCAATTGATAATGTTTGTAATCTAACTCGTTTTGAGTGACACAAGACTACCTTCGATAAAGAATAGATAATTGAAATAGGAATATTCGATATTGGGTTGGAGGAAAACATGTCAGAAGATTGGACGTCAAGCGAAGGATCAATCGACGTATTAGCAGAAGGCTTCGAATGATAGTTTCAAACATAAAGCCAAGAAGAGCATAATTGCACCAAAGAGATCGGAGTTGTGGAGGTCAATTGTCGATTGGGCAATAGGCCGTAAGAGATGACGATGCGTCGAGGAATCAAACAAAGCACCGGATGAACTAATGACATGCCGGACAACATTCGATCATGCTTTATAATAATTGTCTAGATCGAAGTAGGATTAAGGACTAATCAGGTTAAAATTGGGCCAACTCAATTATGGGCCAATTGGACCCAAGTGTGGCCTATGTTGGGCAGAAGTGAAAGGCCCAAATAGTGACCCAAGAGATAGGTCAGGCGGTAGAACCGCCAATGGCTTAGTCTTTAAGACACAGTCTCCGAGACTATATCAGGCGGTGGTACCGTCAGAATGGGTGGTAGTACCACCCAGTGTCAGTGAATACTGGGTGGTGGTACCGCTCAGCAAAGGCGATGATACTGCCCAGCACAGGTGGTGGTACCGCCAATACCCTAAAATTTTAGGGTGTTTAAATTTTGGCTCTATGTTTTAAAGCCACTTAGTACCTATAAATACCCTAGTTATTTTTGCTTAGGAGAGCAAGAATTGAGCAAAAAATAGAGCAAAAACTTTGTAAAATCTAAAGTTGAAACCCTTGTAAAAATATAGAGTCCTTCCTCCTTGAGAGAGAGTGTGAGGGAAACCTTATAAGAGATGATTATAAAAGGATGATTAATCTTCGACCATTAAAAGAAGGCTGCTAGTGGATATCGATCGCCTCGACGAAGGAGGAATTATGAGTGGACATAGGTCGGATGACCAAACCACTATAAATCAATGTGTTCTTTCCTTGTTGTGTAATTTCTATCCTACTTTTATTTATTTTGCAAAATCACCTTGCTTCCTCATTACCCTTGTTAAGTTCTTACAATCACTCACAAGTTTAAAGTATTATCGAAATGTGTTTTGATCAAATGAAAGTTTTTTATCGAATAATCGCTACACTAATTCAAACAACGCCCCCCTTATCAAATAACCGCTGCACTCATTCAAATATCGTGGTGGTGCCCCCCTCTCTCTCTTTCTCTCTCTCTCTCTTAGTACCGAAGTTGTTCCTAACATTATATAGTTTTTATTGACTTATATAAAGCCAACCTTTTCAAATTCTTACCTTTTTATATTGATAGTAAAACATTGATAACAAATAAACTTACCAATCAATAGACCTCCTTGATGTATATTATTTGCTGATGATATTATCTTAGTTGATGAGAGCCTAAATAGAATTAACTAATAAACTTGAGCCATGGAGGCAAGCCTTAGAAACTAAAGAGTTTAGATTAAGTAAAATTAAAGCTAAATATATAAAATATAATTTTAGTGATTTTAGAAATAGATAAGATAATATAGTTAGATTGAATGCATAAAAAGTTATTTTTAGATATCGTGCATCAATTATTTAATAAGATAAAAAAAATTGATAAAGATATTATTTATAGAGTAAAAATAAAATGATTAAAATTGCAAGGGGCGTCACGAGTATTGTCCAATCATTGAAAATTTTTAAGATGAAAAGAAAAATTTTATAAGATAATCGTAAGACCAATAATATTTTATGGATCTAAGTATTGGGTAATTAAAAATATATTAAAAAATTTTATATTATCTAGATTCTCATGCTTATTCAAAAGTATCTCCCAACTCTCATCAACATAATGGTACATGTGTATTTTAGCACTCGATCCTAAATCTTGCATTGTCACTCGTAGTCTTTTCATAGAAATTACTAGGATGGATGATGAAAGAATTGTTTTAATCTCTGGACTACTTAGAAGTAATATTTTCCTTAGCTCATCAAGATATAGCGTAGATTATCATTATCATATCTGCACTTATGAAATTTCATACAAAAATAGTGGACAAGAAGAGAACATTTTTATGTAAAACCTTGTTGGGGCAATTCTTTATGGTCCTGTCATTGCATGTAACGGTATTATAATTATGAGAAAAATTGATGTTGTGTTTTCCTTCTTATATGTTTATGTACATGATCGCCTGGTACTGTCTGAAAATTTTTCTAGAGGATAAATGTGCAGATGTACACACTCATTTCAAGGACATTATATCCATGTATTCTGCCGATCTATTGGCGTCACATCTCTTTGTGAAATTTTTTAGAATTGAGGAGCAGATAAAACAAGCATAAATAAACCATCTACCAAATACACTATTTGCTGGCACATAGCTAATGGATTTAACGTTTCTAACCCACTATCTTAATGACACATGATTGCATGATACGATGAGATGAAAATTTTCTACCATTTCTATTCTGTTTCTTTCTCGCATGACTTCATCTATATGGTATATCGTAGATGTTGAATGCTCTGTCTTCATGACACGATGGCTGTGCTTAAGACTGCTGTTGTATTTGATGCAGCTTTTTATTGCTAGTGTGGGATATTGTAAATCTTCTGAGTCATAGCTACCTTTGTTTATGATGTCATCGGTTTTGCAGTCTGGTGCGGTCGTGGAGGATGCCAATTGGTGAATACCAATGCCAACATCTGCTGTAAGTTTCACACTAAGCAAAGACTACCGGCAGAATGTTGATTCCTCCGTTAACAGTTCCATTTCCCTCATCACTTATTGCAAGTAATTGCGTCTGCATCTTTGGATGGCTACAGCGCTTTCTTGGTCACAGTGAACGCTCCGTCGACCAAAAGGTTGCGCCCGCTGACGTACCTGGACTCATCGCTGCCCAGGTAAAGCACCGCCTCCGCCAGGTCCTGCGCCTTCAGCCTCGTGCCCTTGAGGTTGGCCGTCGCCTCCACTATCCTTTCCAGCTCCTCTTCGTCGGTGATGCCCAACGCCTTCCTCGCCACTGCGTGCGGTGACACGCAGTTCGCCCGCACCCGAAACGGCCCCAACTCCGCCGCAGCACACCGCATCAGCCCCACCTCCGCGTGCTTCGAGCACGTGTACGCCGGCGACGCGAGCCCCCCCATCACCGTCGCCGTGCTCGCCGTCGTCACGATGCTGCCTGCGCGTGCCGGCGCCATGACGCGCGCGGCGTGCTTCGTCCCCAGGTAGGCGCCAAGCACGTTGATGGCCACCACCTTCTCGAAGGCCGACTTCTTGCCATCGAGGAAGCCGCTGCTCGAATCGTCGACGACGCCCGCATTGTTGAACATGATGTCGAGCTTCCCGTGGAGGGAGATGTAAGCATAAAAATCTTTTATCATGCTTCTATAATGCGAAAAATTTTAATTCTAGGATCGAAATCAAAACATCAATAATAGATCTGTTTTTACGATGTGTATGTACATTTGATACCATCCGCACGGAAGGGGAAAGATCTCTGATCTGAATACCTTCCTTAGATCCAACTCTTCCGTCAATCTGTAAGGAGAACTAGACTCCTCCTCTCTTCCTATCTTTTCACAGGACCACTGTAATTGATGACTCAGGGAGATTGAGAGGGAGACTGTAATCTCAAATCTATGTCTGTGAAATATTTTTTTTTATGTAACTCTTAGATACATCAGTGTTGCTAATCTTTATGTAACTCTTAGATGCTTCTATGTTGCTTCTGTTTCTGTCTGTGTGACTTTAAGTCCCCTGAGGTCCTGTCTATTTATAGGCGAGAGCAGAGGGTCTAGGATAAGTTATTAGGGGAGTTCCTTCCATTAAGGGCATCCCCTAAGGTATCCTCCAAAATATGGACTTCTTTTCTATTGATCGATACTGATATCAGAATCCAATTAGTTATATCAAATATCTTATCTGATTATAACGGGCCACATAATCTAACATTCTCCCACTTTGCCCATTAATTGATAAGATATAAAAAATATTCAAAATCAAAAATAAACAAAATAAAATTTATTTGAAAACAATTTTACCTAATTGGATCCTAAAAATTTTGAAAAGTATTTTATACATGGCCATGAATTTTAAAACAAGCTAATAAGTTTAATAAACATAATAATACTATATTAAGTCCAACAATCAAAGTGAGTCATAGCGGTTGTATATCATCAATGTTATACTCCCTTCTATGTACTACAATATTATTAGTCTTTCCTAATATAGTCCATAATGACCCCTGTAATTTGTCTTGTCAAGACAATCCTATTATCACATTCAACAATAATATATACATACATAACTGTGAACAGGATAGCAGAAACAAATAACTTTAAGTACGTAAGTAAAAATATCAATTACAGTGTCCACTTAAATATGCATCACCATATCCTTTATGGGTTGCTCACAAACCCAATCATAAGAACATGTTTTTTTAAAATACTTTAGGCTGTAAGCCCTAAGTAAATGGATCAGCAATCAATAGAGTGGAACTCAAGTAATTAATTGACATTAGATGTTTCTGGACTCGTCTTCTCTAACCATCAAGTACTTTCTACCATAATGCATAGAAATACAATAGTACTTATCATTCTTAGAGAAGAAAACTACTACGATATCACAGAATATCTTCAACGACTTGACAATTGAGTCTGACCACACCAAGTCCTGAGATAAAATTTCGCAGTTATAAAATTTGATTAATGGTCTCAAAATATACCACAAAATTAATTTTCATTATTAATAATAATATAATAATAAATTACCCCTCTAATTGATATAGATATTAACCATAAGGTGGACTTCCTGTTATTGAGGCAATTTATAGAATCAGCATTTGAAAAACACTATCATTTCAAGCTAATATAATTTTATGCATATGAGCATATAATCCTTCGTCCCTTTCAGATATCTTATTACTTTTCTTTGCAGTCCTTTAATATTTTTCACTTCTGGATAACTCAAATATCTACCCATTATTATAACTGCAAAAACTGATATCTGTTCTGACATAGGCTTGAGCATAGACTTTCAACTACGCATATATAAAGAATATTTTCTTTATCTGATTCTTTTCAAGTCATTTTAAAGCACTCACTTTTGACTAAAATTTTACTTTTATGATTTGTTGAACAAAGTTGTATATTAAATCATCTCAAGACTCGGTTAATATATCTTTTCTGAGATAATCTTAATAATCATTGAGATATATCCCTAAGTATCTCAATACTAATAATATAAGATGTTTCATTCATATCAACCATCTTAAATTCTTAGTGATAATTTCTTGGTTTAGTATAATAAACCAAGTCACTATTGGCAATGCAAAATATTATCCACATATATGATCAATAAACTTGCTCCCACTGATCTTCAGATATAAATACTGATTAACAGTATTTTTTTTCTTAAATCTGAAAAAATCAATGATAAACAAACTTTATATACATCATTGTCTAGAAGCTTATTTAAGATCATAAATAGATTCCTAAATTTGCATGCCAAATTTATATTTCTTTCATTTTCTCTGCGAGTCATTCAAAATAACTTATAGAAAACTAGATCCTTAATCAAAAATTTGTTTTCATATCATTATGATGTAACTCAAACTCATAATGAGTCACTAATGTCATGACGATTCTTAACGAGTTTCTTTAACAACTGTATGCCTCGTTATAATTGATATATTCTTTATAAGTAAAATCTATAACCATATAAGAACTAAAAGTCTGATCATCATATCATTCGATATTGTCCTTTGAGTCATATTTATATAACACTCTTTTACAATTATTGGACAATTTGACGAATTCATCATACACCATTCTGGTTATTGATTTTAACTCTTCTTATATTGTATCATATTACTTTTCAGAATCGTTACCTTTCATGACCTATGAAAACAATAAAGGGATCTATTCTAATTCCTATATCAAAATATAATTCTTATAGATATACCACATAATCATAAATGACAGGATTCCTTTCCCATTGAAAAATTTTCAAGGCTGTCAATTGTGGTTATTCTACAAGACCATTATCAGCGATATCAATATAATGTGGGAGTTTGATAATGTTATTTTGTTGTTCACCTTTATTAAATTATTTAATAATTTGAGTAACAATAATCTCTTGAATAATAAAGGAGTATCAACATGTATCTCCTCTATACCAAAATTAAATTTCAAGATTTTTACTCCCATTGATTCGCTATCTTATAGGAACATTATATTACCATATTTAACCATCCTCGTACTATGATTAGAGCAATAAAACATATATCATTTTTAAACTTTTCTGAATAAATAATAAAATATTCAGAAATAGTTATTAACTTTAATTTTCTTTTATATGAGTTGAAGATCCTTATCTCTATAGGACAATCCTAAATATGTAAATATCTTAAGTTAGGTTTCATATCATTCCATAACTCAAAAGAAGTCATATAATTTACTTACTAGAAACTCCATTTAAGATATACATAGTTGTCCTTAGAGCTTCTTTTCACATTGATTTGGGTATAAAAGAATAATACATTATGCTCCTAATCACATTTATAAGTGTACGATTATACCTTTCAGCAATTATGTTTTGCTACGACACATCTGGTAAATCATACTGAATACATATACCTTGATTTTTCAAGAATCTAGTAAAAGAACTAGAATGATAATTGGATCCATCATGAATACCATAAAATCCATCACCCTTATCAGATATGATGAATTTAACTTTTCTATCTAATTGTCTCTTGACCTCTTTTATACACACTTTAAGAGTGTCGATGGCCTGAGACTTTACATGAATTAGATATATATATAATCATATCTCAATAGGTTATCTATATAGTGATAAAATGCCTCTCTTTAATGAGACAAAAATATAGAGTGACTCGCAGATGTAAACATAATCTCAAGGAGTTTATGAACTTATATTTTATTTTAATATTTAATTATAGGATCGTTGTAAACTCAAGATTCATATTAATTTTGTATAAACCATTATACAGAATCCAAAGGTTAACTTTTATTGAATCATATTGAGTTCACAACTATCAAAGGAGAAACAATATTCTAACAATTCTAGGTAAAGAATCCAAATCCCTAGAATTATAAGAATATAACACGAATCCTCAAGATTCATCAAATAAATCATATTTAGGCATAGGCGATAAATACAAACTACTATCGCTTTCACTTTAAGATGATTCTCTGTAATGATGAATATTTCAATCTCCTTTGGCTTTTATTCATTTTCTTTTTAAAAAAAATATTAAAATAAATCTCTATTATTGGTAACATACATTGAAGCATCAAATTAATCCACCAAATATTAGAAAAATAATTTCTATAATATTTGATTTAAGCCATATAAAAATTATATTTATAACTTTTCATTTCAAATCAAATCTTATAATTCTTCTTCATATAACTTTCATTGTTACACAAGTAACACTTTATTATGAAGAAATTCATTTATGAGTTTATATAGTAATTATAAACTCATGTGGCTTATGCTTTATTCTTATTTTATTGTTACTCACCCCTTGAGTAGAACTTAAATATTTTGAAGTCTTGGGCTTACAACTTTGTCAATTATATTGAGGAGATAATCTTTAATTCCTCAAATACTTTCATTTTTAGTTAGTTCTTTCATTGATGTGTCAACTCATAATTTATCAGAAAATTAATGTTGATCCTTAAATATTCTCATGCACTAGTTGTAAACTATACTGAAGTCTAAGTATCATCAAATTGAGTTTTTCAGACCTTTTTTATCAGTCACCTTAATTATTTATTTCATAAAACTTTTAATAAATAAGTCTGTGTTCCCTTCAAATAATCTGATCAAGGTCTCACTCATTCAATATAACTTGTATATGCTAAAGTCATTTATTCCAAAAAATATAAGGATATTTATAAAAATACAATGAAGGAAGTACTACTGTAATGATATAACATCAATGCTTTGAGTTTTATAATGAATGTTGAACTATTGATATCATCAATATTTTACTTTCAATATTGACATATCTACTGTTCACACATATAATCATTTATGGAGGACTGATATCATCCTTGTGGAATAGTGTTAATACCTTTAGGTATAGAACACTAAACTGCAAGGATATCCAAAACAGTATCATCCAACCCCATCACATAATTATTCAAAATAGATTCTCCTTTGGGATTATCTAAATCTCCTAATTATGTATGTCATTGTGAATATTATTTTTCTTTAATGTCATTTAGGACCAATCTCATAATGTATTTTATAGATTATTGGTTTAGGTCACTTTGGTGACTACAAGACCAATACAAAAATATAAAATATAATCTAAAATATCATATGAATGATAAGATTTTATTGTAATTTATCTCCCATAAATCTATCATCTCAGGCTACTTTGGCATCTACTAATCAGATAAAACTTAGGAAAATAAATTACAAATAATATTTATTAAATTTCTTTAATATCATTTAGGATCAATTCCATAATGTATTTTATAAATTATTGGTCTAGGTCACTTTGGTGGTTGCAAGACCAATACAAAAGTATAAAATATAAAATATAATATAAAATATCCTATAAATGACAAAGCTAATTCATATCCCATAAGCTTATCATCACAGGCTACTTTGGCAGCTACTGGTCAGATAAAACTTAGAAAGATGAATTACAAATAATATTCACTAAATTTATTTAATTCAATTTATGCTTAGTAATTCAATAATAGAACAACAACCATAATGATTATTGAATATTAATAAGCATAAAGAAAATTCATATGACAACTATAATCATGATAACACATAAATCATGAAAAATCTTTATATAAAAATTAACTATCATTTCACAATTTCAAATATATACATATGAATAATCAAACAAATATCCAAGAACAATAATTGGATATTATTTACAACTTACAATCAATAATTCATATATATTGATCAGCATAAGGAAAAAACTCATATGATAATTATAATCATGATAACACAAATCATGAAAAGTCTTTTATGTGAAAGATAACTATGATTTTATAATTTCAAATATATACATGTGAGTAACCAAAGAAATATCCAAAAACAATAATTAGATTTTAATTTACCACATGTAATCAATAAATCATATGAGAAAAACTATAAAAGGAACAATAATTTATATTTTTTTAATATATAAAATATCAAATTAAACTAATCAATTTTATTTAATTTGGGTAAACCCAGAATCGAGCTTGATATTAGCCCAATTAAATAAATTGATCAAAATCAAAATTGATCAAACTTTAATCCTTTCTAAATTCGATGAAAATTAAATTTAATCCTTTCAGGGTAAAACTGTAAATATGATGCCAAGATATATACTGTAATTATGCGACTTATAAAGGGCAGAACTATCAAAATAATAAGGGTAAAATTGTAAATTCAACGTAATGGCAAAACTGTAATTTTTATTAATGGTAAAACTGTAATTTTTTGCTTAATGGTAAAATTGTAATTTTATGCAGTGGCAAAACTATAGTTTTTTTAAAGAAACCCTAATGGCAAAACTGTAATTTTGCCAAATGCTATTGTTCAACCGTCGCCGCCTCCTGCGCGGCTGACCCACTACCCGTGGGTAGGCGCGGTCTCTGCGAGCAGTTGCCGCCAAGATAACTGGTATTTGCGCGATTGCGGCTACCCCCGCTGCCCATGGGTTTGGCGGCGATTCGCATCTGCCCGTGTGGTCGCCGCCGCCAGTGCCATGCTGAAGCGCTGGCTATTTATCGCCCGCGGCCGTAATTTCTTTACTGCGCCGCCGCTTAGGTGCGATCGTTGTTGCCTCCGTCGTCGCCGCTGCGCTTCGTCTGCGCGTCTTTGCCAGCCGTCGACGCGCCGCCTCATGGCGGTCGGCCTCTGCCCATGAAGCGCCGCTGGTGCGATCGTGTCTCTGCAAGCGGGGTTGGCGCCCTCATGCGATCGATCTGCAGCCCAATGGTTTTTTAAGGCTGATCTGATCGTAAGCGACCATATGACCGTGACGCAATGAGATCGCAATGAAATTGACAACAGTGCTACACAGCAATTGTCGTTGTTTCCTTAATATCGTCGACAAACAGACGATAAACCAAAATAGATAGGAATACAGATTGATAGAATTCAGATCATCCAAATATTGTAAATCAGAAAAATAACAGATCTAAAGTTTTGATTTCAAGAACCTAGGCTCTGATACCAATTGTAAGCATAAAAATCTTTTATCATGCTTCAATAATGTAGAAAACTTTAATGCTAGGATCAAAATCAAAGAATAATAGATCTGTTTTTACGATATGTACCTTTGATGCCATCCGCACGGAAGGGAAAAGATCTCTGATCTGAATACCTTCCTTAGATCCAACTCTTCCATCAATCTGTAAGGAGAACTAGACTCCTTCTCCTCTCTTCCTATCTTTTCACAGGACCACTGTAATTGATGGCTCAAGGAGATTGAGAGGGAGACTGTAATCTCTCAATCTATATCTGTGAAATATTTTTTTTTTATGCAACTCTTAGATGCATCTATGTTGCTAATCTTTATGCAACTCTTAGATGCTTCTGTATTGCTTCTATTTCTGTCAGTGTGACTTTAAGTCCCCTGAGGTCCTGTCTATTTATAGGCGAGAGTAGAGGGTTTATAATAAGTTATTAGGGGAGTTCCTTCCATCAAGGGCATCCCCTAAGGTATCCTCCAAAATATGGACTTCTTTTCTATTGGCCGATACTGATATTAGAATCTAATTAGTTATATCAAATATCTTATCCGATTATAACGGGCCACATAATCTAACAGGAGTTGGCTGTGTCGACGACGAGCTTGACGTCGTAGTGGACGTAGGAGGCGATGGCGGGACCGAGGGCGGCGCAGAGGGAGTGACCCTTGTCGTCTTGGATGTCCACATCCACCACTCGTGCCCCCATGTCGGGCAAACAGCTTGGTCGTGCACTCGCCATTGTCGCTAGCGCCGCCCTTGATCAGGGCGACCTAGCCTTCGAGCCTGTGCAACATATCAACTCTCAGGTTTCGCAAGCGATTGCAGAACCACAAACCTATTATCTAAATAACATCTAAGATGAAGCAGGTTCAAGAACACTAAACCTAACTGATCAAGAGCCTTAATCACATACATAAACAAAGAGAGAATAAGAAAAAAAAATATTGTGATAATGGCAAAAACAGGTCCTACTATTGATGAGAGAATGGAGGTGCTTCCCATCTTAGTATATTGCTAGGTTGCTCTATTGTGATGCACTCCTCGAGTGTCTGCAGAGACTTTATGGTCCAATCGGTAGCACATGCCATCAAAAGTCCGCCATTATCCAACATCACTCATCTTCGCCGCCAATTTCTTCTCATGAAAGGTATCGAAACTTGTTTACTATTATTATTCATTATCGTCAGTATTATTCTAATGTATCGGTGTTGACTTTTCATAGAAGAAGTGAGTGGTGAGGATTTTAGCACTGCTGCAAACATCAAATCATGCAGAAACGCAAAGCAGTATTGCGTCGACGCTGCCCCGACCGCTGCTCGAGACGTCGTAGTAATCGGTTGGATCACGCTTTCTTCTCATGGCTTTCCACGTTGCGGAACTTCATAGGTCTTGACTTTTAACAGAAATGTCTTCTGTTGCCAATTAATTATGCAGATAACCAGCGATGAAGCTGCCGACGGCGTCGGAACTTCACCATTGTTGATGAAAAAGAGTTCTTCCTATTCTTAATAATTCCCAACAATTTTGATTGTCTTTGGGGTTGGAATATTGAAAACAAAAAACAAATAACTCCAATACTTGGAGAGGTTTATATAAGCCCTTTGAGAAAATTATTAACTCTGCACAATTTACTGCAAACAAAACTTTCCTTCCCCTTTCAATTGTTTTGATAACTGGTTAAATGGTTCTAGGCTAGAAGAGGGATAATACCTTCACAAATGCTTTGCCGACAAGTGATGGATTCTTATTACTGATTTCTTTTTCTTTTTTTTTTTTTGCTTTTGGAAATACAGAATGATTACTTTTATTTCACCTCCAATTTATGTTCATTTGCCACAGGGCTCTAACTCTTAAACATAGGCCCGATGTACAAACACCCTCAAAACTATCTTGATTCCATCTCAAAAAAAAAAATTTAAAACATAAAAAAGGATTTTCAATCAACATGATTAAGCATTAGAATTGATTGACATTATAATCCTAAGAAGAATAAATATTATTTATTTATAAGAGACTAAATGAGTAGAAAAAAAATCTAGATAGATTGATAGTACTAGATTTAAAATTTGATATACTGAAAAAGTTAATTAATAGAAATAATATACAAAGTATTGTTGATAAGAATGTTAAGAATAATATTGTAAATATAAAAATATTTGAAGATAGAATTATAATTCTAAAATTTATGAAAGGATTAGTTATTTTGAATATCATTAATGCTTATGCCCTTTGAATTGGATTAGATAATTAAACCAAAAAAGAATTTTAAAAAAGTTTAAATTATATCATTCAAGAAATATCTATAATAAAAAAATTTAATTGAAGATTTGAATGATCATATTTGGAAAACATATATTGAATATAAAGGGGTGCACAACAGCTTTTGGTTATCGAGAGAAGAATAGAGATGATGGTATAATTTTAGATTTTATAACTTTGTACAATTTTATAATTATAAATATTTACTTTAAGAAAAGAGATTAATATTTATTTACTTATAAAGTGGTTATAATTGTAGTCAAATAGGATTTTTTTTCTCATTAGAAAGGTAGATAAAGTTGTTTATAAGAATTATAAAGTTATACCTAATTTTATTTTAACGAATCAACATAAGTTGATAGTATTAGATATTACTACAGAAAATGAAAGAAAAAAATATTAAAAAATTATTACAACTAAATAGTGAAATTTTAAGGATGATAATATAAACACTTTAGAATAAGATTAAATGACTTGAACCTTAGATGAGGATAATACTATTATTATTTGGACTAAGCTAACAAGATTAGAAGCTTAAAAAAGGATATTATTAAAACTAAATGTAGACCTATAACCTTGAGAGAGAGCTAATGGTGGTATGACATCTCAATAATTTTGTTAAATATTATATAATTTACTAAAAAATGAGAAAAAATTATAGCCAATAATTTTGCCAACTTTCTTATTCTTAAGAGCGAGGTGTCAATAATGTAGGATTCTAGGATTTACAATTAGAGTTACCAACCTAATTGTTGGAGGTGAACATAAATTGGAGGTGTAAATAAATATTATATTTTAATAACATAATTAATTGAGAACCAGGCTAATTGTGAGAAATACATCTGTAATTAGCCTAGTTGAGAAAATTATGTTACGCGTAATAAAGATTATAGTAAATAATTTAAATATTATATATTTACCAATAATTATGAGTAATTAGCCTAGTTAAGAAAATTATGTTTCGTGTATAACTGGCTTAGTTCACAATAATTATGTTACATGTAGTAAAGATTATATAGAAATCCAGACTATAATAATTAATTATGAGAAAATTATTCTAGGATTCACAATTAGAGTTGTCAACCTTCTTATTCTTAAGAGAGAGGTGTAAATATAATTTTGCACCTCCAACTAGGTATCGCTTCATTAGAAAAAAGATGAAAAAAAGATCATTTAACATGATATGAGTATATACTAAGAAGAATTCTGGATACCATAGTTAGAACATATGAAATAATTAATGTTAATGGTATGAAAAAAATATAGAGAAAGATTTAAAAATATTTTAATGGATATTATAAAAAAAAATAAGTACTCTAAACTTAACTAAATATATAACTTTTTACATATCTTAATAACGATAAAAGATCAATGTAATCGATCCTAAATAATTAGAACTTACACTTTTGTTGATATTGTTATTATAATATAAGACAAGAGTAGTATATAATCTTTTTATATCGGGCCAATGACAATTCAGATCTTATGGTTAGTTCTCAAGATTATCTCTATCGATTGGAGTTGAAGAAAGTTAAGCAGTATAAAAGGATATTAACTGTGTTTTTTTTTTTTATCCCGAAGGTGAAAGATAATTTGGGCATCTCTTGAGGATTTTATTTGGCTCTAAATTTTTTGTAATAAATGCATTACTCCACATAGGGAGATTGATTTGGGTAGTTTAGAACCGAGTGAATATGATGATAGAACACCATGTTTTTAAAACTTAGTCAAACATGTAGACAAATAAAATTTTATAATTTGAAAGTGAGAACTAGCTTTGTTAGTTATGATCTTAGACTTTAATCATACTTTTATCACTTATCGTTTAAAAAAAAATCTTAAGTTCAAACTTACACATAAAGTCTCTCGTCAACGTTCTTGGTCTTTACCCTTTTTTTTTCTTTTTTAATGGCCTCAAAAGCAACGAGATCAATCCAAAATCTTCCTTCCAAATAGTTATAAACCAAATATCACATGGGAAGTCTCCCATCGAAGAGTCCATAATTGAATGGTTGCTCAGTCATCTTCAAGGGGACCGATTTATCAAGACGGTGGGGTCGACGGCGTGCCGGACTCGTTGGTCACGTCGCGGTGGCCGTGGGAGGCGGGGCCAAGGGCGGTGCAGAGAGAGTGGCCCTTGTCGTCCTCCATGTTGGGCGAACCGCTTGGCCGTGCACTCGGCGATGCCGCTCGCGCCGCCGTGATCAGGGCGACCTTGCCTTCGAGGCAGCCCAACAAAATCACCCTGGGGTATTCTTCGCAATCCTACAACCTATTGCCTAAACAACATCTAAAGATGAAGCAGGATCAAGAACAGTAAACCCAACATATCAAATGGCTAAGTCACGTATCCGAACTACACATATTAGTGATCGACTAGAACAGAGAAAACAATAATGAAGGATAGGAATAATAACGGTGCTGGTGCTCTCTTGCGATGCACTCCTGCTGTATCTGCAGACTTTACGGTCAATCCGGGAGCACACGGCATTAAAAGTCAACACATACATAACTACAATTCCCACTTTATGATAACGTAAGTAAGCGTGATTCAGCAGAATTGTGATCGTATTAATTGTTTGTTCACGAAAAACTTATTGAATAAAGTGAGATAAAGTTATTTTAATCCTGATATTATGATTCGTTCAGATTGGACTTTTAATCTCGCCGTCATCTCTCATACCGTTGCCTAAACTTGCAAGGGTAATGTATTTTATTCAGACGAAGACATTGACTTTCCACGGAAGAAGGTGGGCGTTGAGGAATCAACGATCGAAGGCCAGCAAGCTCCGAGGAGTGGCGCTACAAAGCAAAAGAAATGTTAGAGGTTTACGGATGAAACTTCTTCGATCCACCCTGCTCACTCCAATCATAAACATATTTAGATAATACAGGAAGGGTCAAAGACCATTTTATTAATCGTTCAATGCTGTGAACACGTACATGCATTTTCACAAACACATCGATAGATGGTCGCGTAAACTGTAAAAGACTACTGCATGCTCTTGGTGACGGTGAAGCCCCCGTCGACGAAGAGGTTGTGGCCGCTCACGTACCTCGACTCGTCGCTGCCCAGGTAAAGCACCGCCTCTGCTATGTCTTCCGGCTTGGGCATCACCCCCTTGAGATTGGCGCCCTCCTCCAACAGCCTTTCCACCTCCTCCTCGGTCATTTGCAACGCAGCACTCGTCATTGGCGTCGCCAGCAGATGCGGCGACACGCAGTTCGCCCGCACCCCGAACTTCCCCAGCTCCGCCGCGGCGCTCCGCATCAGCCCCACCACCGCGAACTTCGAGCAGGTGTAGAACGCAGGCCCCATGCCCCCCAACGCCGACACCGAGCTCGCGGTCGTCACGATGCTCCCCCTGCGCGCCGGCGCCATGACGCGCGCCGCGTGCTTCGTCCCCAGGTAGACACCCAGCACGTTGACGGCCATCGTCCGCTCGAAGAGGGAGGCGGAGTTCTCGCCGTTGAGGAACCCGTGATCGCGTCCCAGGGCGACGCCTGCGTTGTTAACCATGATGTCTAGCTTACCGTGGAGGGAGACGGCGGTGTCGACGGCACTCTTGACGTCGGCCTCATTGGTGACGTCGCAGTGGACGTAGGAGGCGACGTCAGGGCCGAGGGTGGCGCAGAGTGAGTGTCCCTTCTCGTCCTGGATGTCTGCAACCACCACTCGTGCGCCATGTCGGACGAACAGCTTGGCCGTGCACTCGCCGATGCCGCTCGCGCCGCCCGTGATCAGGGCGACCTTGCCTTCAAGCCTGCACAACACAAGAAGTATCAGGTATTCTTTTCCCTTTACTTCATGACGAGGTAGGATCAAGAACAACAAACTTCCACAGGCCAAATAATAAAGAAGACCTTCGTGCAACAGATGATCCAACTGAGACGCTTGCCATTGCTTGAAGGTTGCCACGTTCCAGATCGAGATGCTTCATTTTTCTTGGTCGGGAGGTCTTCTTTATATAGAACAATGTTACGTAGCAAAGTATTTTATCTTGGTGTAAGAAAATAAAGTCCACATCTCTGCATACGACTTCTACAGTTCATTGCATGCGACCATTGACCAGTTCAAGAATGATTGTGTGGGTAGAACAAATACTTGCACTCAACAGAAACTTCATTCAACAGAGACTGCATTCAAAAGTCTTCTTTTTTTATTCCAGATAAAAGAAAATTCAAAAGATGAAAACAATAATAGAATAATGTGGTGTGGATTATTACTATTAATCTAATAGACTTTGAATCCGAAACTAAGGAATGTACGTCTGAAGAAGTAACCATTGCATGATGCTATCATGTGTAGCAAGGGATCTAATCTAAAGCCAAGAGAGAGATCAACAAGTAGAAACAGGGAGGTGGAAGCGTAAGAGAAGAAAATTAAGTTTCATGCTGATGTGGTTCGAAAGTGAAAGCTTGTGTGTCGGATGATATCTGCATCATATGTGCGTAGGCACTTTGCTAGCAAGCTGGTTTGGCCTTAGTTTTCTCATAACAAGTGGTATTAGAGTCAAGGCATTGAAATGTTCAATTAAGAATTAAGAATGTACTATCATGTTTGTTCCAAGGTCGTATTGTAGATTGACAATAGATTGGTAGAACAAGTGTTTAGTTAGTGATCGTGTAATACCGTTCGATCTCAAGCCGGGATGAGAAAGATAGGTGGATCATGACAGACACACACAGCTACTCCACACAACACAATGTAAGTCATTGCTCGTCCTTGGTGTTGTTTGACAGGGATTTGGAAATGCATGGGGAAAGAAAGAGATTGATGAACAGTGATCTCAGATGAGAAGACCTAATTTGATCTGACCTTAGCTTAGTGTTGTTGTACACATCCCATGTCTAGTAAGGTGAGTATAAGTTCAAGTAACTTTTTTTTTTTTTTGTGTTTCTTTTGCAGCTTGATATTAAGTACCTTTCAGGTGTTATTATGAACCAGAGCTAACACGACAAATGAGTACAAAGGTTAAGGCTAAACAACACACAAGTTGGCACATTGAGACTAGTCAGAGTTATGACCATATCTGTTCTCCTTCGCATAGTCAAGTGTTCAAAGAATGCATGCATGTTAGACCATTGAGTCAATTGGGTAGGTGAAAACGGCACACAATGTGTGACTCAACTACGGATACGACATGTAGGAACTACAACAGCAGCATCTGATAATAATAATAATAATAGACATGCGTATATCAGTTTGAATTGACCACACAGCCAAGAAGATGCAGCCATATTGGATCCAGTCCAATCACATGCCGTTGTCTTTTCTCTCTTTATCGTGAACGCAACGGCATCTATCCTATTGAGCGGCTGTTTCGTATTCTTAGCTTCCAAGAATGGATGAGACGGCGAGATCATGTCCACGTATTAATAACTTGATTCTGGACTCATCTGCAGTGGATTGGAACTCAATATAGTGTTAAAGCGAGAAAACGCTTTTGAGAGAGGGCTAAGTTAATTATATATAAGCTTTGTAGTTATACTTCCTCAACATTTCGATTTTTATATTTAAAAATTTTATATTAAAATTTTTATAATTATGAAAGTAAAACATATAGCTTAATTTATTCTAACACTATCAGTTTTATAGATAAAAATATGAAAATGTCCTAGTAACATTTTCAGTGGCGACAAATAACAATGCTGGCATAGATGCAGAGCGACAGTCTATTGCAAATCAAATACAACCTTCCTTTATTAGGCCTATGGCGTGTCTATCTATGATATCAACTTCCTCATGGCTCGCCACATCTGCCAGGTCACTTATCTTGCTTGCTACTCCTTTTCTATGCTTTCTACAATCCTGATCCTACTATTTCCTTTTTGCACTCCATGACTTCTTCGTCCTTTAGCTCTTACCTCTTTTCTTTCAAGTCCATAAACAACGTCTCATGCAAAGAAGTCCGTAAATCCTTGATGGACAACCATAAAACAATAGCATGGGGTGGTTGGGGAGAGGGTGGAAGCCATTCTACTATGTTGGAGCCAAAGGATGAGATTATGGAGTAGACAATGGTGTATGGAAGTAATGGCCAGTGTGGTTGGCACACACTGGGAAACAACCATGACCCACACTCGATGGCTCTCACGGCCACGTGGTTTGCCATCTAGCTTTAAGAGCAAGATGTGATAATGGAAAGGAGTAATTGAGCGGCACTCCAGCAACTGGAAGTGTGCTCCGGAGTGATTACGAGGCTAATCATTACTGTTGTATCACGGCTCATCGAGTGCAAAGCTGGAGTCACCAATATAGTTGTCGAGCAACATTGATGTAATTGTCAAGCAACGTCAACGCTGATGTAGAGTGTTAACGTTTGCGTCATCCTCTTCCTCCTCTCTGTTTGTCTCAACTCTGATCACCGTTCTCCCTTCTCATTCACAATAGTCACCCACGGCCCCTAGTAACATCGTAGTCCGTCACCACTAAAAACGTAACTGAGATATTGAAATTATTTTTTTATCAATTATTTTCATGCTTTCATTAATAAAATCAACGATTAGGAGAAGAAAATGAAATTAGATGTTTCACTTTAAAATTTTTAATATAAATTTGTTTAAGTATGATAAAAAATCTATCTACATGTTGCATGACACAAAGTTTACCCAATAAAAAGCTACAGACTGTGATAATCACAACGCCATTATTCAGTGCTGCACTCAATAATCTTCCTCTCTCTCCAATAAAGCCTCGGCTAGAGCTCAAGATTGACTGCACTTCTCTTGCCTGCAGGTCCTATGAAGAGAAGCCAAATGGGTAAAAGACTATGCTTGACATCTTTCTTTTGTAGGATGGCAGGAACAAGGACTGCTGCTGCTGCTGCTTCGTTAGTTTCCTCTTCTTCTCCACCATGGACGTGGCCCTCTTGCAAGCGTCCGAGGACCAAGTCCTTCAGGAAGGAAGGCCGCAAAGGTGATGGCAGTGAAGTCCACAAGGTCACGACCTCGTCCTCCTTCGACTTCAGCGAGTCGATATGATTTACGAGCTCGCCGGCTGCAGCTTCCGGCAGCTTGGACGCTCCGGAGGCGGTGATTCACGGACTGAGGTCCGACCGGTTGTTCTTTGGTCCTACGGGCAGCACGAGCTCGATAGTGGGGGGTAGTGCCGAGGCTGGGAGTGCTCCGTTCGAGGGCAGTACTGCCATGGCGGTGGATTCTCTGGACCCTTATATGGACTTCAGGGAGTCGATGGAGGAGATGATAAGGGCGCACGGGGTGGAGGACTGGGAATGGCTAGAGGAGATGTTGGTTTGGTACTCGAGGATGAACGCAAGGAGGATTCATGGGGTTATAGTGGGAGCTTTCTTAGATTTGCTTCTAAGTGTTGCTGCTCCTCGATCTCATCTTCTCGTTCTTCTGGTGCTTTTGAGATCGAGGACGGGGATGAGTCATGCTAAGCAGTGCTGCACCAAATGCCGAGTCTTAATAGCATCCTGCGAGCATTCACCCATCAGCTTTAGCACTCAAAAAGTATGCCTTCGGTTGTTATCCTCGATGCGATGCTGGGGACGACCCGACTCGATTCGGACCTGAGATGGAAGCCGATCGAGTCGATGACTCGAGACATCAAGAAGTTGTTGATCTGAGTAGTCGCCCTGTAGAATCGTCGCTCCTGAGATGCTGAATGAATGCTCGCATAAGATCGACCAAACTAACTTGATCCTTCCAATTTCGACGCTCAATTCAGTAACACGCGGGAATGTGAAACAGAGAGAAAGGTTATTTATCCTATGAGATCCCTAATTGTTGGTGGTTAAAGACGATCGAAGCAATTGTTGAGGGGACCTGATAACGTGGCCTAACTTGCCTATGAGGTTTGTGCTTTCAATCATCGAGGTGGCATAACTATCGATGAAATAGTAGGTGATAAGGCCTAATCACCTCATGGATGGCGATTCGATTACAATTATGACATAACTGTCATCCAAGTGGTGGGTGATGTGACATAATCGTCCAAGAGGTGACAGTGGCGACCATTGTTGACATAGCCAATGATACAATTATTATTAGTCGCTGATAATTATCGCAGAATATTTTTTTTGAATCTAATTAAAGTCTACATTCGGTTCGTCAGGTGTTCATATCTAATCATTATGTTAATGGTTAATAAAAAATTAATTATAATTATATTGAGGTAAATTTAGAGTGGTAAATATAAAAAGATAGGGGAAAAATAAGCTTCATCCGACATATTTCTTTCTAAAACATTGATGGTGGGCCAGATCTATTTACCAAAAATTGAGGTTTCAAAATCTTATCTAATATATTCTATAAAATATCGATTATTTTATTTGATAAAATTTTGAAAGTTATGCCTTTCCACTTACTTATCCGGAAAACAAAATAGGGGAAAAGAAGGTGCCTCAATTTCATTGTCCAAACCTTTTACGGCCCAAAACCTAAAGCCCAACTTTTTCTTGAGTGGCCTTGCTTGTTCTCACCCAGTTTGTGATCTGAACCGTTAGATATATAAATCAGACGATCAGAATTGAATGGAAAACTAAGTTTAGACTGATCCGGAGGATTACCAGATCGGACCTGGCCTTTCACCCAGTTTGTGATCTGAACCGTTAGATATATAAATCAGACGATCAGAATTGAATGGAAAACTAAGTTTAGACTGATCCGGAGGATTACCAGATCGGACCTGGCCTTTTAACTCCATCCCTTCCCCCTTCGCTCGGAGCCCTTCTTCCAGCCTAGGGTTTTTGCCGGCCGTTCCATCTACCGCCGCCGCCATGGTGAGTTCTCCTAATTCCTCCCATTTAGCCTCACTTGTTCGTCCTTTCCTGTTGCCTTTTGGTGATTCGTCTCTTTGATTTGTGGAATTCTGGGAACAGCCGCAAGGGGATCACATCGAGCTTCACCGGAAACGTCATGGCTACCGGCTGGACCACTTTGAGCGGAAGCGTAAGAAGGAGGCTCGCGAAGTTCACAAGCGTTCGGCCTATGCCCAAAAGGTTGGACTTCGCTACTGATTTGGAGTTTTAGGGGTTGTTTTTGCCCACCGCATGCTGTGCGATTTGCCAAGGATACCTATTTCTCTGATGTTTTCACAAATTATGAACAGGCTTTGGGTATCAAAGGAAAAATGTTTGCCAAGAAGCGTTATGCGGAGAAGGCACTGATGAAGAAAACGTAAGCCTCCTTTGGATCCCTTACATATTGTGGACTTCTTTAGCAACATAGGCTCCCTATGTGGGGTTTTCGTGTACCATCTAAATAGCCTATATTACTTGATATATGTGCCCATTCGAGGATGTGACATTTCACTCTGGTGCAACTTATTATGTTGGAATTAGGATCTTTATCATACATCGAGCCACTGATAGACAATATTATGCAAACAATTTTTTGGCACTGTGATCCTGAACATATTATTCTATCATCATTTTGCAGTTGAGTCCATGTTTGGCAATGTTTGATAAGTTACTTTGTCTGTATATACATGTAGTTTTATCTGGTAACATTTTAGAAATAATAGATTGACAAGAAATTTGCTCTCTCAGAGTTTCTAATTTAATTGAGGACTACATCAAGTGAAGTGAAATTTAACAGGTTGCCTTCTTTTGCTCCTTCCCAGGCTTGCTATGCATGATGAATCATCAAGTAGACGTAAGGTGGATGATAAGGTTCATGATGGAGCTATTCCTGCATATCTTTTGGATCGTGATACCACAACACGGGCAAAGGTTACAATCGTTTAATATGTCATACCATGCATTATAGTTTTGGTCAAATATATGGTTTTTTGTTTTACAAATTACATTTTCTTCTTTTCCCTCTGGTGGCATTGTTTTCTTTAGGTCCTGAGCAACACTATTAAGCAAAAAAGGAAGGA
Source organism: Musa beccarii (assembly GCA_024322285.1). Lineage (NCBI taxonomy): Eukaryota > Viridiplantae > Streptophyta > Magnoliopsida > Zingiberales > Musaceae > Musa > Musa beccarii. The sequence continues at coordinate 31,681,307 of CM044399.1, read as the reverse complement.
AAAGGCCGGCAAATGGGAGGTCCCCTTACCAAAGGTGAGCTTGTGTTCATAGTATACTTAACACAAACATTTTGAGGACCATGATCTTCTATTGGAGATTTTGGTCAATTGACAAAGTTATGAAATGAGTATTCTTTTCTTATTATAGGTCAGACCTGTGGCTGAAGATGAGATGTTCCGAGTCATCCGATCTGGGAAGCGTAAAAGTAAGTATCTTATTTTAGTTGTTGCATTTGCTATTGTTGGTAACAAGTTTTATAAGAGTCCTCCTTAGAATGTCAAGCAAATAATTTGTTGCAACAACTAAATTATTAGACCACATGCATGAGGATGATAATATACATTTTTCTTTGGAGAAACCATGAAATATATATTGTAGTATTGTACCTCTTTAAGTTACTAATTTTTCTATAGTATTTATCAATTTTATGAAATTATTATTGTTTTGAATGCCATCTTGTTTAACATCGCAGCAGTCAAAATATGCTAAGCAATTCTGACTGGTCATGGAATTTTTACCTAATGGATTGTTGTTGAGGAAGGTGTACTGGAAATTGACAGTAAGAATTTGCTTGATGCTTTACTTTGTCACTTGAGAGAACATAGATTAATGTTTATACATAGATGGACACTGGAGATGTTCTACACAGGGGTGGCAAACTGAAAGAGGGACCAATTTTAAGTATATAGGTGCTACACAGTGGGCAAGGACTTGGAGACCCTAGTTAGACCTGGGAAAAGCTCTACATAGCTGATTCCTAATAATTTGGACCAAAGGTTTGTTTGTGTATTATGTTCCATTTACTTGTAAAGACACATGTTTACAAATCTATAATATATACAGATGTAGGCATGCACTTGTGTATATGCATCCACGTATACTTTACATTGTAGGTCTTGAATGGGTCAAAGGTTTCATGTATTTTATTGTTTGTATCTCTTGAATGAGTGTGCACTATAATCCTTTATGTTGCCACTTAAAAATTGTGGTTTTCCAGTTCAATATAACATTCAAATACTGAACTAGATAGTAGATACATTTTCGGTTATGTATTCTAAGATTAATATGTGCCTTACCCCATGAGGAAAATGTTTTGACACTTTCTGCTTACCCCAACAGCGAAGCAGTGGAAGAGAATGGTCACAAAAGTCACATTCGTTGGGCAAGGGTTTACAAGAAAACCTCCAAAGTATGAGCGATTCATCCGACCTACAGGCTTGAGATTTACTAAAGCTCACGTGACACACCCAGAACTGAAATGTACTTTTAACCTTGAGATAATCGGGATAAAGAAGAATCCAAATGGTCCTATGTACACTTCTCTTGGTGTTGTGACCAAAGGAACCATTATTGAGGTAACTGATACTGCATGTGATGATATATTACACATACTTGGAACTGCATTGTGTTTACTAAGGCTTATTACAAATTGAGTTTCTGTTCTTGTCAGTGTTTCATTTTAGGCATAGCTTTATAATCTTTCCTCCTGCATATACATCGTTTATCTTGATTTTGAAATGGCAGGTTAATGTGAGTGAACTTGGTCTGGTGACACCAGCAGGAAAAGTAGTGTGGGGTAAGAATTTTCTGCATTTGAAGACTTAATATATTTATTTTGGCCTGCCTCACTGCTGAAACTCTTCTCCTTTTCAACTATTTGTAGGAAAATACGCACAAGTCACAAATAATCCGGAGAATGACGGTTGCATAAATGCAGTTCTTCTTGTCTAGTGGCTTTGGGTGACATCTACCTTCTCTTGCTCGAATACCAATATTGGCAAGGTTCCTTGAGATGAATGCATGGGAGTTATTTTTTGAACTAGTGTAGCTAGCATTTGAATAGATTTGGCATATCTTTTGCGCTTAATCTTATTTTTCACCATCTAGTAAAAATAGATCGATGTAATGAACACAAGTAGCACATGATGCCCATTTTGGTTGGCCGTTTTGAATCCTGTATGCGCAATGACATGGACTTGGTAACACAGTTGATCGTCATAATTTATGTCAAATTGAAGGAAATGCTTGTTCATGCGATGTAATGTCTGAAGCACACAACTGTTTGAAGTTGATGAAAGGAATCAACTGAATTGTTTCTTTTTGCTGATTAATAAAAGAATCATCAATCTTTGGTTTGGTGGTGATCCTGAATCCTATACAATCTTGGAGCTACCTTTTCATTTTTCTCTGTGTGGTTTACTGTCATGAAGCAGTAGGGTACGAAAGCTGGAACTGAGGAGAGAGACAAGGGGAGCTTCTCCACACCCTCGAGTGCAGTCTCAGTATCTCCCTTGCCTTCTCCGTGGTCTTGACTCCGCACTCAGCCCGGAGCACCAGGCACAGCTTGCACGCCACTCCCGTCTGCAGCATCTCCTGCAGCAATCCGGGAGTCGCCGAGTGCTTCGCCACCGAGTGCAGTATCCTGACCGCCCTCTCGCTCGCCACCTGCGACACCCGCAGTATCTTCTTCGCCACTACGGGGATGCCGGCCGCATGCCCCACCAGCGCCGCCCTCCCCTCGGCGCACCTGCAGAGCTGCTCCATCACCACGAGCACCACTTCGCAGATCCTCCGGTTAGGTTCTTCGAGTACGAGTTCGATGAGGACGTGCACCGCCCCGGCGTTCGCCGACTTGATTCGGTTTCCTCCCCATGGACACGCCCGGTTGAGGAGATGCAATGCCGCGTTCGTCGCCTGGTGCGAGAGCCTGTCGCGTATGACGTTGACGATCTCTTGGAATAGCTCCTCCCTGAGATCCGTCAACCGATCCTGCGACAACACTCCAAGCATGGACTTGAGCAATAGCGTCGCGTGGGCTCGTGACTGGCAGCTCGACCGTCTCAGTATGGTCGTCAGTGACTCGATCATGCCGGCATTTCTCTTGACGAGATCGAGGAGGCCTTCTTCGGAGATCTGAAGCGAGTAGAGAATGCTGAGTGCCTCCTCACAAGCACGAGCACTCGTGGACTCCAAGCCACTGCGTCCGTTGTTCGCGACGATGGAAGCCAGGAAGTCGACGGCACCCGCAGTCGCCTCCACGTAGTGCTTGTTCCGCACGCTCTCGCAGACGATCTCCCTCAACCTGCACAGGGAGCTCAACTGGGACTGCGGCAGCATGGCCTCATCGAGGAGCCTCGCGATGTGGGCGCGCTCGATGGGGGCCTTCGGCGTCGGAAACCGCTCCATGCCATTGGACACGTTGACGGTGCACCAAGCTTGGATCAGCCGCCGAAGAGTGTGGTTCGGGGTGACCTCGCAGTCCAACAGAGGCTGCCTCGTGACCGGGCATGTGTTCTGCCTTCCGGCGAACATCCACCGCTCGATGCTGTCGCGGTCGTAGGTGATGCCGGTCCACAGCGTCACCGGATCCTTCATGAGTTGCAGAGATATGGGGCAAAGGAAGTAGGACGGTATCTCCACTCCTTCCATGGCGACCGACCCAGACTACCGCAATCAACAGAAGCGAGAAACCGAGAGACTTCGATGGAAATGTTCTCGAGGTAGGGAGGACGGAGATATGGAGCTGGGAGCCCAAAACAATGATCAGGTACTTATAACAGAGCAAAGACGAGAAACTCCAGCGAAGTCAACGCGGAAGGGAGGCTTAATTCTGCGTCTTTGACGTTGCACGCGTGATCGCGTGCGCGACCACCTATTTCTTAGGAAGGAGAGAGCGTGGAGAAGTCAAAAAGAGTTTGACGAGGTTGTTTCCTACAAATGTGAACTTGACCGTCCTCATTTTCTCCTCTTTGGGCTGTGTATGAGGTGTAGGCGCCGTCGTGATGACCGCGTGAACATGAACAACAAATCCAAATCCAGCGATTTCCGCCGCTGTCGACAGTAGCTCCACCTTTGACTTTCTAACCGGAAGATCTCCTTAAAAAAAAACACTTTTTATATATATTTTTTTCATAAGATACCCTTATTTTTATTTTTCTCTTATATTTTTTTTATTTTCTATAATCTTATAAATGTCCCTTGTTGTCATCTCTCGTTCATCATCTGTTCTTTTCATCCCATCATCATACTTCAACGTGAGGCTCCATCGTCTCTGTGAGGCTTTTCATTGTCATCTTTGTCCTCATGGCATTATTCTGGAGTACTTGTTGCTTCTTCGAAGCCTCATCGTGAAGCTCTACTGCTTTTGCATCGAATAAAGACACTATCGCCAATGGCAATAAGGAGACGATCAATGTTGGTGAGATGGAGACTATCGATAAGGAGGCTATTGTATTAGCATAAAGATCATGATTATGCTACTATAATATGAAAAATTTGAATGTTAGAAATTGAAACGAAATAATAATAATTCAAATATATGATACGTGCCTTCGATGCTATTTAAAAAGCCTTTATCCGATCTGCAATTGCACTATCATCATATTCAAAGGCTATAGTAATATCGCTATGTAAGGAGAACGAGACTCGTCTTCTCCTCTCTTTCTATTCTTCATAAGACCGCTATGATTGATGGATTAGAGACAAAGAAGAAATGAGAGAAGATATATAATCTCTAAATAACTTATTGGGTTATTTTATATCTAGATATATTTGTTGTTTTATAAACAAGAACAGATGGTCTAAGATAAGTAACTAGGAGAGTCCCTCCGATCAATGTCATCTCCTAAGTAATCCTATCATAATTGAACTTTTTTTTATTGACTAATAATTATAATTATATCTATAATATATTTTATCTAATTAGATAGAGTCATATAATCTAATATTATACTAAGGCACATATTGAGATGACTCTAACTTTCTATAGCAAATGAATCGTACTTCGAAAGGATCACAGGTCGATCTACATAAGCCAACAAAACCTCATCAGTCCACCTATCATCTCAACCTCATGCTCGAATCACACTCATGTAATCCGCTTGGGCCTGTTGTTGAATAAACAAGAGAGACTTGCTAAATTCTTATGTTTAGAGGGATTAATACGATGTAGAAGATGTGTTCCAAATAGATATTTGCGGTGGAAGGTCAACAGCGGAGGCCAAAGTAGGCAGTGAAATAAGCATATATAATGCATGTGAGCTTTTAGTGTGGCGTGTGTGACTCAGGTAAAGTCGCGGGTCGACAGCGTTGGAGCAGCAAGACAGGATAAGAAATTTAAGACACGTGACAGCTACTCCTCACCTAAATATCTCACCATATTCAACACTAAATTATTCTAAGGGCGATTGTCTGAGAGAGTCGCAAGACAGGATAAGAAATTTTAAAAATTTTAAAAATATTTTCCAAAAGCTATTCATAGTGTTTCAAAATTTTTTTTGCCAATTGTTTACAGTGTTTTGTGTATTGTTTTTTATCCATAAAACACTATATAGTATTTAGAAAAAACACTACATAATATTTTTATTTCAAAAACACTGTATAGTGTTTTTAAATAAAATACTATATAATATTTAAAAAACTACATGATGTTTTTTAAAATACTATTTAATATTTTATGAATAAAAATCACTCCACAAAACACTGTAAATAGTTGTGAATTTTTTTTTGAATTTGGGTGAAAAAAAATGATAGCTTTTTAAGAGGAATTTTGAAACATTAAAAATAGGAGAGGATGGTTTGAGAATTTTGAAAAGGGAGATACAATACGAGGAAAACTGAAAAAGAGATGGAGTGGTATCCTCACCCACTTAAGTGGGGGCACGTTCTTCCCAATAGCGGATGGAAGAACCATCTATGCCTGCTGCCCTCGATAGAGATATATAAACATCCATTATTATTCATTTACATTCATCCATTCATTCACGTATGCATCTAAGAAATAATATGATCAAATATTATAAGAGATCATGTTTGATGTATGATTTACTAGATAGTATCCATTCGTGGCTTCGCACTATAATGGACTTGCAGCTCCTTTCACATCCAATGTGGACTACTAGTCTAGTCATATATATTATGTGGTAACAATCATACTAATATTATAAACTTAAAAAATAGAATATCAATAATATTTTCAAATAATATCTTCATATAAAATATTTAAGTTTATCAAATCATAATGGCATGAAACATTACTCTCTTTATAGTTCCCAATAAACCAAAACCCTAATTGGAATAGCTTAATTGACTTAAACTAAACTCAATTCGGTTATGACATAACAAAACTAAGATCAAATATTTATAAACTTATTTGGAATCACAATAGACTGGTCTAATTTAAATTTAATTGATCTCAATTAGGTCAAGTTGGTTTCAACTAGTCAAGTTGGTATAGAATCATTCTAAACCGACTTGAACCGATCGACCTCTCTGATTCAGTCAATTAACGAGCTCAAACCAATAAAAGGAGAGAAAACCAGACTATGTCATATAGTGCTTGTCCAAATCGAACTAACCCACCTAAGTCTTGGACCGATCACGTGTGCTGTATATGTCTATCCTAAGTAATAGGTTGAGTTGAGGTATAATAAAATAGATCGAAAAGCAATGATGTGTCTAGCGCCAATGGCATGACTATGTAGACTTAACTTTACGAATTAAGCTAAGTCTCACTCACAAGTTGGGCTAAGCCTTACCACTAAATTGAGTCATGCTTGGCTCACGAGTTGGGTCATGCCCAAACACATGAGTTAAGATTATGTTTGACCATATGGATTTGGTCGTACCTAGCTGCATGAGTTGGACCATGCCTAACCACATAGATTGAGTCGTACCTTGCTATATGAGTTGACAGCTACCTAGCCACATGGGTTGGATCATACCTTACCATATGGCTAGGTCATGCCTAGTCATACGGGTTGGATTATAGCTAACCACATAAGCTGAGTTATACATGACCACATAGGCTAGATCGACTCGGTTTAATAGATCAACCCGAGCCAAATAAGACCACAATTAGATTCCTCTTATCAAATTAGATTTCAATATTTTAAATTATTAAAGAATAACTCAAATCCATGAATTAAAATTTTTAAATTCATGATATTAAATTTAAATTTAATTAAATCATAGGAGTATATACATGATTCCCGAATCATAAGTATATCTAATTGACTAAATCAAAAACTTAATCTAAAACTAAAAATTTTAATAATTAAATAAATCTTAAAATTCACTTAAGCTTAAGAAATTGATATAAATTAAATAATCATTCTAACATCATAAATCAATTATTATTATTTACTAATCATAAAAATTTAAAGTTAAAATATTTTTATGCATCATAAAATTATAATAATTTCAACATCGAGATTTCAAAACATAAATCAAAGCTAATTAGAAAAGAAACGATTCAACCTCTCATCAACTATTATTTCCTTGAGATTATCTCATCGAAAAGTCTTCTTTTCAATCCTCCCATTATTAGGCTCGGTGAGAAATGCGGGAGGAGAGCCCACTTTATATAGAAGAAGATGAGATCTCCCCAAAAGATAAGTAATAATTTAATTTTTATTTTTAATTTATTTTTATTTTACTTTCACACACAAAAAGAGAAATATAATATTTATTTCTTATGATTCACACACGAAAATAGAATGTAAACTATTTACTTCTTAAAAATTTAAATCACTCTTAGGAAAATAAATTAATTAATAATTTAATTGACTAGTATAATTTCTAACTTGTCCATATGATTAAGAAAATTAAATTTAATCATTTCCTTAGCTATAGTATACAAACATGAAAGTTAATAATATAATAATACATTATTTATAGTAATTAATTTATGTTATAAGAGAAATTATTAGTGATTACATTTCTTCCCCGTTTAATAGAAATTTGGTCTCCAACTTTGATTAAAAATAATATTAATCAATATAGTTAGCTCTTAAAATACTAAATCAAAAGATAAATCTAAATTAGCTTGAAAATTATTTAGATCAATTGTCCCACTTGAAAACTTTAAGTCAAAAGTTATATATATTTTTTGTACAATTTTATTTTTTAACATAAAATATATGAGAAATTGATGAATCTCATTCAATAATTTAGTTTAGATTACCCATAACAAGCATATCAAATTTTATATTGAATAAATCACCATAATTTTTAAATTTTAAAAATTAATTAATTATTGACATAAAATATAAGTTAAGGTGTAACTAAACAAACAAAAACAATTGAAAAGATGAAAAATTATCCAACTATTCAACATATATTCTATTATAATTTCAAATGATTTATATATTCTATATGTCAAAAGAAATAACATTATATTTAATTCTCATTAGATCTTCTCACTGCATTAGGCAAATAATCTTATAATTAATTTAATATTAAATCAAAACTCCATTCAAAATAATTACTCATATAATTAAGTTTAAATATCAATATATGATCAAATTTATTTGCAAAACACATATTATTACTATAAAAAATAACTTCTACAAACCATCGTAACACATGTCAAATCTAATTTCAATTTTAAGAATAATATAGGATAACAAAATTATAAAGGTAAATACTTTTCAATTTATATATTTTTAAAAGATCCTCTAAAATTTTTATATGTAAAATTATCAAAATTTTTACATTCGAGAGAATAACTGAAACTTGGTATACTCTTCAATTAGTAAAACTGCTCATATTAATTATAAGCATTCATAACAATGTAAGACACATCTGAAAAAGATAATTAATCATTGATCCTAAAGAAATCACACAATAACTAACAAATATGTTTTTATTAAATTTACTTTATTTATAATTATAGATAAAATAATATTTTAGAACAAAGGGTAACAAAAATAATATGTCACTATAATAGAAATTATGTCAAACTTCATTCATGTATAATTTACTTTAAATTTATAACAAAATTATATGAATGAATTTTTGGTCCCCAACATGAAATTGATATGATCGAAATAATAAATGCTATAAGATTTATGCAAGAAGGTTAATTTATTTATTTTTAAAAATAAAATAAAAATCTAAATATTTTATAGTGAAATAAGCATCATGTAATATTTCTAGTCAGATTACCAAATTATTTTTTTAAGTATTAGATATAAATCTAATATGTACATTTTCATGAATAACTAAGTCAATTGATATTATTTATTTATCATATATATATATATATCTAAAAAAATAATATATTCTATAATCAAATTAACAACTCTAATCTACTTTTCAAAAAGGGGATAAGAGTGTCGTAGCACAATCATAATTAAAATGTAAAACCTTATGAGAGTTTACAAGATAAACTAATACAACACTTATTTTAATTTAGAGAAAAAAATTAAAATTTTAGCCTTTTACTCAATAATCCCATTTTAAGTCATTTAGCGAGATTCTCTTTGAGTAACATCTTTAATCAATTATTTTCTTATAAAAATCATATTTAGCTCAATAAAATAATCTTAATCTTCTAAAATTATACTTTAGCTGCATTACTATGTAATTAGTGCAGCGGTAATTACTTTATTTCGATGAAAGCTGTATCGAAAACATGTTTAACTTAAAAGTGATCGATAGAAAGTGATGAGGAAGTGGAGCAAGTAAGGTAAAGGGTTTGTAACAAAGATAAATAGCAAGAAGTAAATGCAAACCAGATTTTTATAGTTGTTTGGTCATTCGACCTACGTTCACTCCCGATTCCTCCTTCGTCGAGGCCACCGACTTTTAAAATTGATCTTCTTTCCAACAAGCGAAGATCAACTACCCTTACAACACCTCCTTTTGATAGGCTCAGGAGAGAACCTTTATAAGCACTCACTCCTCTCTTTTAAACCGTAAACAAGTGAAGACTATAAGAGAAATTTCTCAAGTGATTTTTATATAGTTTTCTCACTTTTAAACTTTCTGTGCTTGTCTCTTCTAACCTGGGATGAGAGAATTACTTATAGGCTCCAAATGGATTCAAACTTGGAGCCAAAAACAATCTCATCCCGGGTCTTTTTGGTATTGGTGGTGCTACCACTAGTGCTGGGCGGTACCACCACTTGGCACACTAGGCTGTCAATGTACTGGGTGGTACCATCGCCCCAATCTGGCGGTACCATCACCCAAACTCACTGTCACTAGGCGGTACCACCACCCAGACTCAGCCTTGGAGGTTGAGCCTTCAAGTGGTTCCACCACCAACCCTGGCGGTGCCACTACATGGCATGGCACCAAGGCACTGTTTGGGCCTTTCATCCGGCCCAACACAGCCCTGAATCGAGCCTAGTTAGCCTCTAATTGAGTTGGTCTAATTCCAACTCAATTAAACCTAATCCTACTTCAATCTAAACAATTTTTACAAAGCGAATCAAATTTGTTGCTCGGCATGTCATTGGTCCATCAACGCTTCATCCGATTCTTCGGCGCATCGTCCTCTATTGTGGTCTGTTGCCCAATCGACAGTTGTCCTCCATAATTCCAATCTCCTTGGTGCAACTCCACTCTTTTTGGCTCGATGCCCAAATTCTTTGTTCGAAACCTTTTGTCGATATGTCGATCGATCCTTGGCTTGACATCCAATCTTCTGACATGTTTTCCTCCGGCCCAACATAGATTTTTCCTGTTTCAATTATCTAATCCTGATCGAAAATAAACCTACGTCACTCAAAACGCAGTTAGATCATAAAACACAATCAATTGGTTTCATCATCAAAATCCAATATTCAACAATCTCTCCTTTTTTGATGATGATAACTAATTGATGATAGAGTTTAGACAAACTCCCGGAGTTTAAATAAACTCCCCCTATCAATATACCATATTGATAGAACCTTTAGATTTTAAAAAAAATCCAAGCAACATGTCATTAAAAAAATCATGTAATATTTTAAAATATTCAATACATCATTCAATGCATGATCATCAATATACTTCTCCCCCTTTGTCATCAACAAAAAAGAGAAGTTGCATCTAACAAGGTTTAAAGATATGTAAGATTTTACAACATATAAGCTAGATTTACATCACTTTATAACATTTAGGCATAAAAGCATAGCAAGTATAACATTACAAATTTTCTAAGTTTGCACTTTTTGCTTCTTTTGATATAGCAACTCTTTGCTTCTCTTTAGGTTGTAATTTTTGGTAGTGTTCATTATAGTAAGTTTTTTCTTCTCTTTTGAGAAGTGCAAGGTAGCAAGTTCTCTTTTGCAATGATTGAGCTAGCAATTTTGCTTTCTCTTGAAGTATGTAAGCTAGTAAATTTTACAACATGTAAGTTAGCAAATTTTTGCTTTAAGCTAGCAATTTTTCTCTTCCTTTATCATTGTAAAAAGAAGGGACGAAAGAATACAATGATATAAAAATTTTCTTTACATCCAAATAATAAATCAATAATTCAATCATATCATGAGATACATAAACCATACATATAAAGGAATTATGTCATGAAGGATATCAATGTGAAAAATCAATAAAGATCAATTGTTATGATCAATTCATCAATACCAAAAGATATCATTCATGGTTCATATTCTTTTTAGCAAGATCAAGATTAAGATTCATAAATATTCTATTTAGAAGTATCAAGATCATAATTCATAAATATAATTTTTTTTAACAATGATTCATTATAAACATATCAAGAAAAACCAATTTCTTGATGAGATGTACTATTCATGAAAGAAAAATCAATGTTTCAAGCATCATATATGGTATACAATCATCAATACAAGGGAGTCATGTCATGAAAAATCAATGAAAATCAATTCATGAATACCAAAAGACATGAATTATTTTGACACAACTTTTAACAATACCAAAAGACATGTTTGCATAGATTTCTTCTTTAGTAACTCCAAATCGTAGGAGAAAAAAATGAAAAATCTCGATTCACAAATCTTAGTTCAAATGAAAGAGTCAAGATTTATTTAGAAAATTCTTCTTTTTAGTAAATGACAAGAAGAAATATAGGAGAAATTGGTTCATGCATCAAGTGATCATGAAAAAGAAATTTTAAGTATCAAATAAATGAATCAAAAAATTATTGATTCATGCATTCAAACCATCATTACTTCAACTCATACAATTCAAATCATCAAAATCAATTTCATAGTTCAAGAGATTCTTCAATAATGGTATAAATTCATTACTTGTCTTTTATTGAAAAATAAAAAATTTAGAGATAGAGAGATTTTCAAGAAACATGCATCCCTCTTTAGTGATTTTAATTTATGCTTTGATTTCATATAAACATACCTTTATCTTTTTATGCAGAATAGAAACAAGCATCAAGATTCAAGACCGAAAGACAAATTTCATAAAATAAATCATCAAACATGATTCCATAAAACATCTTCAAATTTATTTTAATTCCAAAGATCTTTCTTTTATTGTTGTTAGTTGTAGCATAATATTTTTCTTCTTACATGAATCTAGCGAGAAATCAATAGTCAAGTTCAAATTTTTGCCAAAATCATGCATCATCATATAAATCCAAAAAACAGATTTCGTCATAAAAACGATTAAGACTAAACACTTCAAGCAACAGATCATGATAATATATTTTTCCTTCCTTCTTTTTATGTGTTTCAATTTAAGTGAGCATGTTCAAATTTTTCATACAAAAGCCGAGCATTAAATTTAGAACCGAAAACATCATCAAAATCACTTTTCTTTCATTCGGAAAAGTAATATGGGTTAAGTCTTTTAGTTTTGTAATTAATTTCATATAAGTATACTTAAGTCTTTTAAATAAAGATATGTATCAACGTTTAAGACCGATTCATAAGTTTTGTCATAAAAACCATCAAGTCCAAATATAACATAAAGCATATTCAAACGAAAGATCATGATAGTACATTTTTCATTTTTATATGTTTCAATTCATGTAATATTTCATACAAGCAAATTCAAGTTTTTCATATGAAAGCCATCATTGTATAAGTTCAAAATACAAGTTTCGTCATTAAGACCAAAAACACATTATTCCAAAACATTGAAGTTCAAGTCATCATTACTTCAAATACACATGTATGATATAAAATCATCAAGCATCATGTTTAAAACTGAAAAACAATTTAAAGTCATCGTGATAATATTAATGCTTCTTAGGACATACATAAGATTAGTCTTGGTTAGTGTACAAGCATTACATTTAATTTCAACATTTTGTTTGTTTATCATAAAACATATCATCAACTTTTTTAATTTTTCAAAAATGCTAGAAAGAAAACATGATATATTTTTTTTAAAAAAATTATTTTCTACAAACTAAATCAAGCAACTCATGAAAAGATCAAGTAATTTCATGATAATATAAAAACATTTTGGGTGAGTTACTTACCTTATTGTCGAAAGTCGTCAAAACACAATTTGCAACTTCGTATTCGGATACACTTGATTCTTCTTTGCATGCTTTCTTCTTCTTTTATGGTCTCTTCTTCTTTTCAAGTTCATTTTTGTTCTTTAACTCTTATTTTATAAACTTTTTAAATTTTATCATTAAAAGTTCAAGATTCTCATCATCATCACTTGAGTTACCACTCAAGTAGTATTCTTTTGTTCTAAGTGCAATAACATTCATATTCTTTGGAAGGTGGTTCTCAAGTTCATCAAATTCTATGCATATCATCTCATAGGTCATTAATGACCCGATGAGTTCTTCGATCGAAAAATCATTTAGATTTTTAGTCTCTTATATAGCGGTTACTTTCGAATCACCCCTTTTTGGAAGGGATCTTAGAATTTTATTCACAAGTTCAAAACCCGAAAAAGATTATCCAAGGGTTTTTAGATCATTGACGATATCCATAAACCGGGTGTACATGTCTTCAATGGTCTCACTTGATTCTATTTGAAAAAGCTCAAACTCATGCATCAAAAGGTTTATTTTCGAGTCTTTGACTCTACTAGTGCCTTCGTGTGTGACTTCAAGAGTGTGCTAAATATCAAAAGCAATTTCACAACTAAAATCTTGATTGAATTTAGTTTTATCCAAGGTACAAAATAAGGCATTCATAGCCTTTGTATTCAATGAAAAAGTCTTCTTTTCCAAATCATTCATTGGTTTGGAAGACTTTTGAAAACTATTTTTGATGATACTCTATAAATCAAGATTCAAATAAGTAAAAAAACTCTCATTCAAGTTTTCCAATAAGTGTAGTCCATCCCATTGAACATGGGAAGACGAATAATAGAAAAGTCTTCTTGAAATCCGAAAAGAGCCATTTCTCTTGAGTGTAAATCCAAATGAGAAATACCATGCTCTGATACTAACTGTTAGGATCAGGCACTAAGAGAAGAGGGGGGGGGGGGGGTTTATAAATTAGTGTAGAGGTAAAGATTACATCAAATTAACGATTTTAAAAAATTATTTAGTACGAAAAATCATTTCAACGAAAGCCGTATCAAAAACATGTTTAACTTGAAAGTGATTGATAGAAAATGATGAGGAAGTGGAGCAAGTAAGGTAAAGGGTTTGCAGCAAAGAAGTAAATGCAAATCAAATTTTATAATGGTTCAGTCATCCGACCTACATCCACTCCTAGGCTTTCTGCCACTGGACGTTACCACAGCCTAGGCTTTCTGCCACTGGACGTTACCACAGCCTAGCATATTGGGCTACCAGTGTACTGGGTGGTACCACCGTCGTAGTCTAACGGTACCATCGCCCAGACCCACTATCACTGAGTGGTACCACTACCCAAACTCAGCCTTGGAGGCTGAGCTTTCAAGCGGTTCCACCGTCAACTCTGGTAGTACCACCACTTGACGTGGCACTAAGGCACTGTTTGGGCCTTTCATCCGGCCCAACACAGCCCTGAATCGGGCCTAGTTGGCCCAATTTCAACCTAATTATACTTCGATCTAGACAATTATTACAAAGCGAATCAAATTTATTGCTCGGCATATCATTGGTCCATCAGCGCTTCGTTCGATTCTTCAGCGCATCATCCTCTCTTGTGGCCCGTTACCCAATTGATAGTTATCCTCTGTAACTTCGATCTCCTTGGTATAACTCCGCTCTTCTTGGCCCAATGCACGAATCCTTTGTCTGAAGCCTTCTGTCGATACGTCGATCGATCCTTCGCTCGACGTCCAATCTTCCAACATGTTTTCCTCTGGCCCAATATCGATTCTTCTTGCTTCAATTGTCTAATCCTGATTGAAAATAGATTTGCATCACTCAAAACACAGTTAGACCACAAAACACAATCAATTGGTTTCATCATCAAAATCCGAGATTCAACATAAATCTCAAAAACTAATTAGGTCATCAAATATTCTAATCTTAGGATCTCATATTCCAATAGTTCCTCAAAATCATTGCTCTAATACCATTAAATGATCATATCCCAGATTTATAAAATATAATAGATCATCATTTTATTATTCATAATTTACAGAATACACACTTTTTTTTTTCATCCTTGAATTCAAAAACTTACCTTTATAATAGTAAATATTTTATTAACTAAAAAAAGACCATATCTTCTTGGTAGGGTACAAGTCTCTTCCACCCAAACTTTAAATCTATTACAAAATAGTATATTACTCTGAAAATAAATATAAGATAAAAATATATCAGTAACCATACATGCTGGTTGAAAACTCTGAAAAATTATAAAAATAATCTTTAATATCATAAAACATATATAAATATTAATAATTTAATAGAAAATAATAATATATCGATTCATCATAAAACTTATGCATAAAAAATAATAATAATTTCTTACATAATAAATAAAATCATGCATTAGTCACATGCAATATATATATAATAATCAGAAAACAAAGGCATACATCACACCCGATGGTGCACTCTTCCAACAGTAGATAAAGAGGCATACTCCATGAGATGGAGTCTTCCCAAAAGCAAATGGAGATAATTCATATCGTACTCTCAACAGCGGATGGAGTGATATCTCTCATCCATCCAAATGGGGACACGTTTCTCCCAACAATAAATAAAGGAACCATTTAGTTGTTACGTTTGACGGCCCGCTAATCCCCGAAGAAAATCGTCATACTTGCTCTCGGCAAAGATATATAAACATTCATTATCATTCATTTACATTTATCCATTTATTCACACATGCATCCAGGAAAATGATCAAATATTATAAGAAACAATGCTTAATGTATGATTTGCTAGACTATATCTATTGGTGGCTTCATATTGTGATGGGCTCGCAGCTCCTTTCATATCTAATGTGGAGTACTAGTTTAGTCACATGTACTATGTGGTAACAACTATATCAATATCATAAACTTAAAGAAAATAGACAATCAATAATATTTTCAAATAGTATCTTCATATAAAACTTTTAAGTTCATCTAATCATAAAGGCATGAAATATCAATCTCTTAATAGTTCTCAATCAACCAAAACCCTAATTGGTTTAACTTAATTGATTTAAACCAAACTCAATTAAATTATGACATAACAGAACGAACATCAAATTTTTATAGAACCTATCTGGAACCATCATAGACTGGTTTAATTTAGATATGATTGATCTCGATTAGATTAAGTTGGTTTGAACCAATCAAGTTGGTGTGGAATCACACTAAACCGACTTGAACCAATCAACCTCTCTGATTCAGTCAATTAATAAGCTCAAACCAATAAAAAAAAAGAAAATCAGATTATGTCATACAATGCCTATCCAAATCGAACCAACCCACCTAAGTCTTGGATGGGTCACGTGTGCTACACGTGCCCATCTTAAGTAATAGATTGGGTTGAGGTACAATAGGCTAGATAGAGAAACAATGATGTGTTTAACGCTAATCGTATAATTATGCAGGCTTAACTTCACGAACTAGGCTAAGCCTCACTCACAAGTTGAGCTGAGCCTTACCACTAAACTA
Organism: Musa beccarii; assembly: GCA_024322285.1. Taxonomy (NCBI): domain Eukaryota; kingdom Viridiplantae; phylum Streptophyta; class Magnoliopsida; order Zingiberales; family Musaceae; genus Musa; species Musa beccarii. Next base: position 31,664,581 of record CM044399.1, on the reverse strand, counting down.
GGTCATGCTTGGCTCGTGAGTTAGGTCATGCCTAGACACATGAGTTATGATTATGTCTAACCATATGGATTGGGTCCTACATAACCATATGAGTTGGACCATACTTAGTCACATGGGTTGGGTCGTACTTTGCCACATGGGTTGGCTACTACCTAGCCAAATAAGTTAGGTCGTACCTTACCACATGAGCTAGATCATGTCTAGTCACATGGGCTGTTGGGTCAAGCTTAATCACATGGGTTGAGTTGTATTTAACTATATGAGGTGAGTTATACAGGACCACATAGGCTAGGTCGATCCACTTTGACAGATCAACCCGACTCAAGTTAAACCCAAATTAAACTCTTCTTATCGAATTAGATTTTAATATTTTAAATTATTAAATAATAACTAAAATTTATGAATTAAAGAATTTAAATTCATGATATTAAATTTAAAACTAATTAAATCATAGGAGTATATACATAATTCTTGAAACATAAATATATCTAATTAACTAAATCAAAACACTTAATCCAAAACTAAAAATTTTAATAGTCAAATAATCTTAAAATTCACTTAAGCTTAAGAAATCAATATAAATCAAATAATCATTCTAACATCACAAATCAATTATTATTATTTACTAATCATAAAATTTTAAAATTAAAATATTATTAGCATCATAAAATTATAATAGTCTCAACATTAATAATAAAATAATATATTATTTATAGTAATTAATTTATGCCATAGGAGAAGTTATCGGTGATTATAATTAATTTGATTGGCCTAAATCATTGGTCTAAAATATTTTATTCTAAATTATTGCTAGCATATCCATTTACTTCTTATAAAACAAATTCAATATGAAAATTATGGGTATTACAAAACCAATATTCTCTTTCACATTTAATGGCTCAGAATCCTTAAACTGAAATTAGCTCATACAAAAGTCCTAATTACCCACTCTTCCACTTAAGAATTTGATGTCTTGATGAGATTCAATCCAATAATGACCCTACACTAGGACAAGGACATGGCTCTATCCCATCTACAAATAACTATTCTTAACTCGAACCCTTCGTGACCCCACTCGGTAATATCATTATTGTCAGGGCCCTAAATTGTTTTAGTCAAAGTTAATAATAATATATTTATTAAATTCTTAAAACCTAAATTTTGGTTAACAGTTCTTTTCTCTCCCTCACTAACTATATACTAACTATATGTGTGTGTGTCGGGGGTATGATAGAAAGATAAAGTAGGGTTGTGTGTGTAGATGATAGAAAGGTCAAGTAGTGTTGTGAGTGTATATGATAGAAAGATCAAGTAGGGTTTTCTGTTGTCTCCGTCATCAATCAAGAGACACGTGACTGCGTCAGCTACTAATTCCTTCCAAACACTAGAACTTCTGCACACGATCCGTGCATGCATAAAGAGGACACATCACCTCAAACTCAGCTGCGTGTTGCAGGTGGAAGTAAAAAAGGACACACTTACAACCTTTTCCCCACTTCGGGGCTGCACACGCATGGCTTCCAAGAAGAAGGGTACTGGGCCCACCGCTCACGTACATGGCCGGTGACTCCCACGCCCCTGCACACGTACGTGCCCACTCGGATCAAAACAATGGTCTCTGTCAAACCTCTCCTTGCATTTTTTGTGCTCCAGCAAAGAACAAGGTAGGAGGAGCTCGAAATCACCATATATATGAGATCGAGATAACACAGTAGAACACACACTTGATCTCCATGATACGAGACAAGACCTCGACCTTTGCATGGCTCCCATTAATGCAGCAAGAAAGAGATGGAAGGAGAGGGAGTGAAAGAGAAAACCTTTGGAGATGGGAGACGACTCCCATCCCACCTTTCTTCAAGGCGTTGTTCTTCGAGCATGCAAGCCGAGCGAGTTGTGCCGCTTCGAAGGTCCTGATGGCGGGATGGGCGTCGGTCTCGGCAAAAACCAGAGGACACCACCTGATCTCTCCGTCGGTCTCCGGTGCAAGGCGTGCATGCTACTTGAGCCATCGCAACATGACACCAAGAGATGGAAGAGGACGGGGAGGAGGATTACCAGAACAGATCCTTTAGAAAGCAGTCCCATTTGTGAGAGAGAGAGAGAGAGAGAGAGAGAGAGAGAGAGAGAGAGAGAGCAGCTGTGTTTAAGAGTTGGAGAGACTGCAAAGGGTTGGTGGGATATAACAACAGATTACATAGCATTCTTAGGAGGAGAGATTTGAGAAGGTCAAGAGTATGGTGATGTACAAGGAATGGAGGATTCTGACGTCAGTCCAGGAGAAGGCCGAGGGGACACAACAACTAAGATATGGGAAAAGTGTGATGTGATGTGATCTTTCCTTCCCTCTTTCCTCTCCTCCATTTTTGGACCATCTTAATGCCTGCTTTTGGATGCCGTAGGAGATGGCAAACATGGGAGGTAACTAAGTGTTATGGTAGTGGAATGATCAAAGCTGAGCCTGGTCAAGCCTAGTGCAGAGTTTTTGAAACTTATTTTGGATGTCAAGAATCATGATCCAAAGATTCACCGTGTATCAATTTCTTCTACTCTAAATACTTGAATATGCAAGAACATATAAGACAATTTCAGGTGAAGCCATGTTGTTGTATGTTCTTCAAGCATATCTGAATTGTATGTAGCTTGATAATTGAAGAGCCAAGACTTGTTCCACCAATAGTGAATCACTGAAATAGACTATTCATGGAAGTGATGCAAGTAATTAACTGAAAGTGAAGCAAAGCGTGCAAGTGAACTTTCAAAAGAAATTAAATAAAATAAAAGGAGTTCCAACTCTCAAATCATTTATGAGAAAGCGAGATTACTTTGAGAAACTTTACTCAGGAAATTCTAATAATCAGATGCTCATGCAGAAATCAAAGTCCAAAACTTCACTTTGATGTCGATTTTCACTTAACATAAAACAAACAGGTGGATAAGACTGCAGGCAAGTAGAGGTGTTTTTTTTTTTTTTTTTTCACAAGCTTGTTGGATCTTTTTTTTTTTTTTTCTTCTTTAGAATGTTGGCTGAAAAAAAATGACTTTTGGATGAATGGTTTACTGAACAAGGTGGGCAGCAACTAGTTTCACAAAACTAGCAGTGATGGCTTCTTTCCAGAATCATGCAGTGATTTAAAGATCATCAATCACTTGTGGTATCCAAAGTCATCATGCAATAAATAGACACTCGCCCCCAAGAAACTTCATTAGAACTCAAACGAAAAAAGTTGTGCACGAGTATCTGTCCATCACCCCCAAGCAATAAACTACACACTAAAACTAGATCAAAGGAAACAATGAAGTAAACAAACTTTAATAAGTTTAATTTATATTAAGTCTCATGAAACTCGAGAAAATAAACAACTCATGGACAACTTCCAAGTTTTCCACAGTGAGCTCTGGTGCTCCTTACCTACTCACATTTGCATGCCTTGTCAAGGGCTTCAAAAACACTTTGCAGAGTTGCATCTTGCACAAGAACGACCTTGTCTCTGGATTTTGAACCAGACCCAATAGATACTTGCCGTTTTTTCACTCCTAAAAGCTGCATGGTAGATAGTTTTCCCAGCCTTTCAGAAGAGTATATATGTTTCTTCATTCTACTTTGATCAACTTTTTAAAATTAAGCAGTCATAACAGAGCAATTATCACAGATCAGGTCAGGAAGGGATTTCTTATTTAGATGTTCAATTGAAACATACTTAGACAATGGGAAACAGGGTATGTAGACAATTCTTGGATATCTGAAGAAAATAACTACAGACCTTGGATGTCATCTGTGTTGTCAAATTGGGATCAAAGAATCATTTCCGAACAAATTTTGCAGATATCCACTGAACATTTGAATCTTCAATTTTATATGGCATCAAGAACTGACCAACACAATTCAAAATTTTTCAGTAACCTGCACTTTGGATTTAAGGTTATAGTGGACCTGGAATTATGAACAAATCCCACCTACTTGTACATCTGTGAGCAGGCAGGTATAGGAGGCAAAAGATGTTTGAGCTGAATGAGAAGTGTCAAATGCAAAAAATGGTAGAAAGGTGGGAGGCGTTGTGTCCATAATAAATCTGAGAAAATATAATCAAGGTAACCAACTTTACATTACGGTGGAACAAGGTTGAGGGCATAATGGAACTTTAAGACTTGGCCATCTATAATTTGGAATGATATCAGAAACATCCGAAATTTATAATCAAGTTCCCAAGTGACTGATGGACTGAACACGACTACAACAATTTCAGGGTACTGTTTGATCTGAACAATGCTCGTTTTACCAATCAAATTTACATACTTGATGCCTGAGAAGACAATTAAGAAACAATTTACTTTTCATAGTGCTAATATAGCCACTGGCATATGTGTTCTTTAGGAGTCAGCAAAGATAGCTCCCATCAAGACATGATAATCTAATTTACCATATCTTTCTTTCTAATACATTATGAATGCTGTGTGGACTGCAGATTAGGTCCAATTCAAGGTCAGAGTTGCATTATACCTTAGGATCTTCAGATCTTATGAAAACTTGATATCGGTATTATAAAAAGAAAATCAAAAGATTTGAACCACTTGAAGGCAGTGTTCCTGGCACAAACACATATAAATTCTGCTCCTCACTGGATACTTAGTTCTCTTCAATTGTTGGTCATCAAGCTAATTAACTTTTATTTAGAGGTGAAGAAGATAAATATATACAAAATACTCAAGAATTGTGGTAAATAACTGGTTTATTTGGAAAAAAAAACCTACAAATTTTGCTTGCATTCATTTTGATGGAGCTTTTATGCTCCATGAGGTCTTCCAAAATCAAACTCATGAACAAATTTATATGTATGACTCAATAATTCTATCTATCTCATTTTTCCTTTTCTAATTAACTAGAAGCCGAAGAACATTCTTAGTTTAACCAATTCTACAATATTATAATCAATATGATCATAATTAATTATCATCTTGTGTTTTTTTTATTAAATCTGAAAACATAGTCGGATAATAGACTAGGTTAAGTGAATTGAGTAAAATATCCAGTGCTTTGAATTGTTATTACTACCTTCTCACCAACATTTGCCTTCTTCTATCCCAGAACTTCACATATATGAGGATTATGTCGCACACGCTTTACCTCTGGCAATTTCCCCTAAATTCCTCGAGCAATCATTCATATCCTTAGGTAATTTTAACACATACTTCCTCCTAGCGTTAGTTCTTAGAACAGGAAATCAAGCACCAAATTAGCTACCAAAAATCTATTTTTTTTTAACACACTAAAAACTAATTTTGGAGAGCCCAACACGATCTGTTGGTTGAGAAGATTACAGGAAGAAACTACGAGAATAAAGTGAATAGACGAGACGATCGAGGACTGACCGAGCCGATGTACTCGAGCAACGCGGCGTTGGCCTCGCCGTCCCTCGCCGGGGCATCGATTTGAACGCCGACAGCCTCGTCGCCCACATCTAAAACCAGAAATATGACTCTTTGCAGGAAAACAAAGCAGATGGAAGGGAAAGGGGATCGAAGGGATGGAGCGGACCGGTGATAGTGGCGACCTTGGAGCCCGGCTTGGCGTGGATGGTGATGGCGACAGTGGACGGAGGAAGGAGGCGGAGGCAGCCTGGTACCTTGGACTCCGCCGATGCGGCGGTGGGAGGAGCGGCGGCGGAGCCCCCCTTCGCTTTCGCACGCTTGGGCGGCGCCATCCCGACGTCGGAGCCGGACTTTCTCCTTCTTTCTCTTCGGACTTAAAAGAGGCTCACGGCTTTGGTGGGTTAGCGGGTCTAATTTTTTCGGATCCAAATTTATCCAAACCACTTATATCAAATTCAAATATCGGAGCTAATCAATTTGGAGAGTCTCTGATTGGATTCGAAATTATTCCGAGTTTGGTCAGCGAGTCGAAATTTCGATCCAAATTTGTTAGATTCACTTAAATTAAATTCAGATAATGTTTAATCGGATTTAAGAAATATTGTACTTCGAGTAGGACAAAATTCACAGTCAATCTACAGGTTAGTCCATTATATATATATATATATATATATATATATATATTTATATATAAATCTGGACCGTCCATTGAAGTCATCGTAATCAGCCACCGGTCTGCGAGATTTTAGTGCGCCAAGAGTCCCAACTGGAGATGATGAATTATAGGCGCCGGTCATATTATTGAAGTGAGAGGAAAATTTAGTCATTCTTCGATTCGGCAGCGCCGCAAATGCACTTGTCGCGTCTTCGGCTGCTATATAAACAAACCGTCGTTAGGGTTTCCAACGCGAACGCGGTGACGCAATCGGCGTTGGAGGTAACAAGATGCCTATCTTTCACCTCTCACTCTCTCTGTCTCCCCCTCTTCGATCGTTAGATTCTGGGTTCGATTATTTTGTTTCTTGATTCGATTGTTGTTGCACCTCTTAATTCGAGGTCTGGGAACTAACCCTTTCATTGGGGATTGATATTGTACTTGGATTCTAGTGTTGCCCTTCGGAAATCTGTTTGTTATACGCTTCTCTTGGTGATTTCGTTCTTCCCGAGTTGAATGCAATCAGCATGATTTGTTTCTATCAGATGTATGCTTCTACCGTTACGTCTTTTTTGGTTCGATCCGTCGATCTTTTGTTACGGGATCCTATAGTGTGTTCGTCATTTGCTGTATGACTGTTTCGGCTTCCATAGGCATTGCATAAGCATAAGCCCTGGTCATGTTTTCAGGGGGGAGAGAGGTTAGAAGGATGTCTCATCGTAAGTTTGAACACCCAAGGCATGGGTCCCTCGGGTTCCTCCCCAGGAAGAGAGCCTCCCGCCACCGTGGCAAAGGTAAGCTGGATCTTGGTTACATGAATTAAGAATGTTCTGTTTAATCAGTGCCTTATCTAGTTTTCAGATTGCCATGATAGTCATACATTAAGAACTTTTGTAGTATGTTGTTGCTATTAGGAGCTTGGTTGTCGAATGGGAAAATTTGTTGTTCCCTGCTCCACTGATTTATGTAAAGAGCACATGCTAGCTCGCAGATTTGGTTATATAGAGTTTGCCCTCCAATATATAATGTTTAAGTTCCTTGTTGAAATTCTTTCCCTTTAGTTTTCTCTTTCTAATTAAAGATGGTGGACCAATTCTGTTTGCTGACGTACCAGCAATATAGTGATGAGAAATATGTGTGCTTTCTTGGTGCAGTGAAGTCCTTCCCCAAGGATGATCCTGCAAAGCAATGCAGGTTAACAGCTTTCCTTGGATACAAGTCTGGAATGACTCACATTGTTCGTGAGGTTGACAAACCAGGCTCAAGTAAGTATATATTGTTTGAAACAATATTCTGTAACACAGATTTGGATGCATCATTATGTTTGTATGCTTTTCTGTGCTATTCTGAGATGGCTCTATTTAGATAATAAGTCTTTTATTTACCATAACTAAGTTCATCCAGTCGTTCCAACATAAACATTTCAAACCCAATGTCTCTTGCTTTGTTGCTGAACCTAAGAAAAATAAAATCTACATATCACTTTTCATATGGCATTTTTGGCATCACGTATTTGTACTTTCATAATTATGAAAAAGATCTGTTTCTGTTTTATTTGTCATTTTGTTTTTGATAAGCATATTTGTGGCCATTTCATAACTATCACTTACAGAACTGGAAAATATCAGCATTTGGTGAGAACAAAACCAGAAAACAACTATGAGGAAGAGGTTCCTTAACAATGGGAACAGGCATCTCAGATGTGGCAGGTGGGATTGAGCGGCAGGCTTAGTAGATATCTGAGATCTTTGGATGATCACATGTGGTTGCTTGAACAATTATCTGTTCTTGAGATTGAGGGAAAATTATCTGATTTCTAGAATTGGGTGAGTTTAAAACCTCATGAGTGACCTGGTGAACAAGTACCTAACAAGGATGATTTATGTATTTTTTTTAAATATTAGTTTAAAAATTATGTTTCTATTAATAAAAGTTAACTTGGGAAATTGTCTCATGCATATCATGATGATTATCATGGGAAAAGATCTATGTAGATGATCTCAATACTTGGGACATTATGTAGTTGCCTCCAATAGATGACTCCAATAGTTGCCCTATGCAAAGCATGATGACTCCATCTATTTTGATTCGAAAGTTTGTTTTGTGTTCTAAAAGTTCAAAATTTTCATCAGAAACAAGGAACACTAACATGATTACATATTTGTTTTCTTCAATGGTTTTTTATTTTTTTTTACTGAAATACAAAAGACAGTGCGCCTCTAGAATTAAGTTTTTCTTATGCACATTGTGTCATATGATTTATTATATTGTTCAGTTTTTGATATTACTACAGGTAATTTTTGTACTAAGCTTTTGACTTTCGAAAACTGATGTTTTGGTTATATTGTCAAACTAGAGAAATGAAATCTATAATCAAACTTAAGGGAAGTGAAATTTAGAGTACACTGCAATTTATTTTTGTAGAGGTTAAGTGAAATTTACAATTACACTTGAGAGAAATGAAATTTACAATAGACTGCAATTTATTCATACAGAGCTTAGTTCATTGTTCTTGTTTGTCTGCTGGTTCATATATTGCAAATGTAGTGTTTTCACTTTGTGATGGATGTTTGATGTCTTTTTTTGTTTGCTTTGCTATACTTCTTTATCTGTCAACAATGCCCACAAACAAAATTGACAATGCATTAGTTTTGTTCTAACTAAGAGTTGCATTTGCTTCCTTTACATTCTCTAATTTATTACATGTTTTGCATGTTTTTTCCTTACAATATAAATTAGATTGGAGGGTTTCTTGTTTGTTGTGTCATACTATTCAATGCTTTAATGTTTTCTGTAATTGGAGTTTTTACCAATGCCTGCATCTTGCTTTGTCATAAGTCTTATTGGACTTCTTGTTCATTATATCCTACTCTTCTATGCCTTTTCTTAAACTTTGAGGTTCTTATACTCACTTGTTTCTTGCAGAGCTTCACAAAAAGGAGACGTGTGAGGCTGTGACTATCATAGAAACTCCACCAATGATTGTTGTGGGAGTTGTTGCTTATGTGAAGACTCCACGTGGACTTCGTTCTCTTAACACAGTGTGGGCTCAACATCTGAGTGAGGAAGTGAGGAGGAGATTTTACAAGAGCTGGTACAAGAGCAAGAAGAAGGCTTTTACAAAGTACTCCAAGAAATATGAAAGTGAAGAAGGAAAGAAGGAAATTCAGGTGCAGCTGGAGAAGATGAAGAAATATGCATCTGTTATCCGTGTGCTGGCTCATACACAGGTGCACTTTGATGAGATTGCCCATTTGTGACATTATTAGTGCAGTCTTAATATGGCATGTTCATGAGTTGGATCTACATCATCTGCTGCTGACACACTTAATTCTCAGTATACTGTACGCTTGATGTTAACCCTCTGCTCACACCTGAATGTTTTTGGGAATCTACTAGTTTATTTTGTCACGTATTTGTGTTTGTTGTATAGCTCACTGAGGGATAGTTGTTATTTTTATTTTTTTCTTATGTAATAGGCAAATTTGAGCAGTGCATCCTTTCTCCTAAAATGTATCTCCATTCAAACAACTTGAGATAAGCCTTGAGTATATTGTTGACCAATTTTTAGTTGTGATCTTTGATAAAATCTCAATTCAGACTAATATTTGGCACTTTTTAGATCAAGCTATTTTACCTGAAACTTCAGGGTGATCTCACTACAAGGTATCGCTGCTTTCCTGTGTGATACAACCTACTATTTTCTACAGTATCATAATTATTTTGCTTTTGATAATTTTGGAGTTTGATTCTGTTGCTAGTGTTCTTCAGATTTGTTGACTATCATAGTAAGTGCACTAGTTTTCTTTGATATTGATTTTTCTTGGACATCCCATTGGGTGCATGGTGCCAACCACTCTTTTAAATCTTATTGCACACATAGTGGCTGAAATGAACAAGATGCTGTAGAAGATGACTAGCAATGTTTATTCTGTTAACGAGGACAATTTATCATCATCAACTTGTTAGTAGTATAACAATCTAATTTACTTAGAAAACATATTTAGGCGGACATTGGGTGCATGGTGCCAACACATCGACTCTTTATTCTACAGAAACAAATCACCAACTAATTTTTGTATGAAAATTATTTAGATTTAATATAGGATTAGCTGACTTTGTTATGAATATTTCTTGCATTATATTTCTTAGTGGGCAAAGGATGCATTTTGTAGCTCACTGTAATTCTATCTATTTACAAAGTGTGTAGTCTTTGTTGGTTCCATTCGTGGAAGTTATCTTACTGTCTTTCAATACTTGCTGTTTATGCTCAGATAAGGAAGATGAAAGGTCTGAAACAGAAAAAGGCTCACTTGATGGAGATCCAGGTCAACGGAGGGACAGTTGCTCAGAAGGTTGACTATGCTTACAGTTTCTTTGAGAAGCAGGTCCCTGTCGATGCCGTCTTCCAGAAAGATGAGATGATCGATGTCATTGGTGTGACCAAAGGTAAAGGTTATGAAGGTGTGGTGACTCGTTGGGGTGTCACCCGCCTCCCACGCAAGACACACAGAGGACTCCGCAAGGTGGCATGTATTGGTGCATGGCATCCTGCCAGAGTCTCCTACACTGTTGCTCGTGCTGGTCAGAATGGATACCACCACCGCACTGAAATGAACAAAAAGATCTATAAAATTGGTAAAGCTGGAGATGAGTCACACACTGCTATTACGGAGTTTGACAGGTAATTAATCGCCCATTCTATGGTTGGCTTTCTGGCAAAGTTGTCCAAAATAATTTCTTTTAGAATCTTGATCAAGCATACAGAGAAACTTTTAGGGTAGTTTCAAACTTGAGAGCTGAGTTATTGTCAGGCATGTTGACTGGGTATTTTCTCTTGGTTTTTTTTTTAAACAGAACCGAGAAGGATATCACGCCAATGGGTGGTTTCCCACACTATGGTATTGTGAAAGATGACTATCTTATGATCAAGGGTTGCTGTGTTGGGCCAAAGAAGAGGGTTGTTACGCTTAGACAGTCCCTACTGAAGCAGACTTCTCGTGTTGCCCTCGAGGAGATCAAGCTTAAGTTCGTTGATACTTCTTCCAAGTTCGGGCATGGACGCTTCCAGACAACCGAGGAGAAGAGGAAGTTCTATGGTAGGATGAAGGCTTAATTTGTGCCTGGTTTTGAGGTTGGTTATCTTCTCATCAGATTGGCGACCACGCGGCCTAAGTTATTTGTCATATGAGAGAACAGAAGAGGAAAGTTGATGCTAGCTCAAGCTACTACATTTCATCTTTGATTTTGTTCTGTGGATTAAACCTGGTTGATTTGAATTTTGATTTCTGAGCTAATGGGTTAATTGTGTTAGGTTGCTGATATCTTGTGCCTCTGGTCTTAAGTTGCCTTCCTGGTGATGAGGTTTGTGTATGCTGTAGGATTATATCATGCGTGTCAACCTTCCTAGTGATAAGTTTAATGTCTTGAGAAGTTTGTTTTTATCATTTACCCTTTAAGAAAAAAAAAAAAAGGATGGTGATCATAAACAGCCCGTTCTGATTTTGTGATTGGGAGTTACTATATTGATAGGCTTTTGGAATCATTATTGTTCTGATTTTGTGATTGGGAGTTACTATATTGATGGGCTTTTGGAATCATTATGGTTCCACATCTGTGAAAATATAAAATTAATCCTGGTTCTAATTCTGTGAAATATAGAAGCAGATTGATTTTTGTGAAATATAGAATTGAAATTAGATCGATTCCAAATGACTGCGGTCTGAATAAGAGGTTTCGGTTTTGAATCGGAGTCCTTTCTCTAGTTTTTAAATTTTTTTAAATAATATTTAATTTTGTAATTTCCATCAAAGCTTACCTAGTTTTACACACATGCCACAAACTAAGAAATCCTTTACCTCCATCATTTCCATTATCTTCTTTGGTTGGAAGATACAATGAATCTTTTCTATTGATAAAATAAATCTTTCTTCTAGAATGATGTCTAGATTCTTTTGTTTCGTTTTGATCAAATCATCAATATTTGGGGTATGGTTCATCTTATCGGATCGTAATGATGTGTCGATCGATCGATGGTACAATTCGATCGATGGTACAATACGTATCGAGCCATACCGAATATACCAATACATTAAACATAAGGATACATCGATATATTATGCATGCTAATTCTTTATTGGATTAAACTCTATCCTGTGTAGCAGTACTAATGATATCAAAGTTGCTAAAATTTGTTGTAATAATTGATAGAATTGAAGTAGTATTGAATGATACATCCACCATTAAAGAAATAAAAAATCCAAATGTCTATCACCATCAACAAACTCGAAAGAAATGGCTAAAAGAAAAAAAAAAATCAAATTCAAATGTCAAGCATGTCAAAACTCAATTTTTTTTTTCTTTTCTCTTTTTAGCGAAGACGAGATTTGATTCGAGCTCATGATCTCGAGATAATCTATCAAAATTTTTAACAGCTAGGTTAGACAGAACAAACAAAAAAAATTAAAATTATCTTGACCAATAATTAGCATTGCAGTTAAAAATCACTAGGGAGAGATTTATGATTGTAATTAGAGAGCACCAAAAAGTTGGTAGTGCATGCAACTAGACAACATCCTTTTATTTTTTATGTTTTTGCAATGGGGAGAATATTGTTGCATTTTGAGAACATATTTTTATTTTTCTTTCAGAATTTATATTTATATTTTCAAATATTCTAAAATGCCCCTCCAACAGGGTACAAGGATTTAACAAATGACGATTGGATCCACAATCTTTACCCTACCGTATCAATGTCTGGTTATTAACATGAATTCTCTTAGATGGAGAGGTTTAAAAGATAAAAAAGACAACCTCATTTGACTTTGTTCAAGCGGATAGCAGGAAACTATGTATAGCTGTTAGAGAAGCCCAAGTTTTATCCCAAGGAAACAGACCAATGCTATACAAAATTTGTCAGAATGCATCGGATTTAATATACAAAGCAATCAATCAGTCGTAAGCATCGGATTGATGCACAAAGCAATCACTGTGAGGACTTCAAACATAGAACGAATGTGTCCTGCCGTGGTGAGCATTTCATTTCCTCCATCGCTGCACCTTCTCTTCCCCTATGATCCATCTGGTCAGCTGGCTCGGATCTTCCGCAACGCCCTTGCAGGAAGAGACTATTCCGAGGTCTGCCCCAATCTGATCATATTCCTTGAGAGCAGCCGCCATTTCGGCTTCGACAAGTGCATCATCGGTGCCGTCCAGCTCCATGCACAAAGCATCGGCGTAGTGTTTCTCTTTTTCGGGGTCGTGCTCAAAGGGATCCATAACTGGGCCCTGCAAGAGAATGAGAATGGGTTTATGGAATACGATATATCTGGAATGAGAAGAAACCAAACAAGTACAGTATCCTAAGACTTGGTATTGACCAACATACGTCGACAGTGCTTATAACCCATCATTACGTTCTCCGCATTTATATAAATAAGAATTCACTGGTATTTTGGTGCTGATATCAATCACACCAAATGTCATGTGAAATTAAAACGGAAGCCAGAAGAGGCTGTAGTTCAGCCCCATACATGCCACAAACAACACTTGATGTCACTTAGTGTGTGCAATGTGATTGACGGGCCATCAGTGCAACGCTTTGCTGTGTGCATGCAGCAGCGCTTGATTACTAATCCAATAGTATGCCATTTTGGAGCAAACATGGACAGAAGCTGGCACATATCTCCTACAGCATGTAATAAGCAATTTGATGGTTGAAGATATACATAGGGTACCAGTTCTGAGTGGCCCAACTTCTTGAACATTCTAAAACTTCAAAAGTGATAAAGCAAACAATTATAAATGTGAGAGATTCATGCTTCCAAACTTTCATGCTATTCTCTGAATCTAAAGCAGATCAGATGCCGGTAAATGTGGATATCCTCCTAGCGACTACAGTAGACACAAAGGGCATCGACAAAACCTTCATTCAATTTTCTATGGACAGCTAAGAATTAGAAATAATTACCTGACATAATTCGGCATAATGCTTGTAGGCCTCACTACTTTCATCTTCATCATAAATTAAGGTCCCACCATACCAATTGTTGTCATCGCCAATTGAAGCCATTGCAAGGTATCTGGAAATCAAACCATTAGGCCCAAAATCTTGGAATATATTGTTCTCCAATAGTGAATCCACAAAGACCAAAACCTACCAACATGACTTATATGAAGATATCCAATATGGAAAATTATATATCAAGGTAATAAGTATCAGTTCCTGATTGCAGACAGGCATATGTCAATTATGTTGACAAACTAATTCATAGAAGAAAATAACTACACAAGAGATGTGTATTAGTCTTAAATACTGGCAAGTTTCAGTTTCCGAAGATATGCTAAGGCCTCTCCTTGTTTCAGCCTAATTGCAGGAACTATTGGTATAACACCACAATGCACGACAGTTGCAGCAACCAAGAAGTAATCAGATTTCTGGTTTATTAAGGGAAAAATACTGAAAAGAGATTAGTATAGGTCCTACACTATAAGACATTTTTTGGATCAACAACGATATTATTGCAAAATGTTTCCCTTGAAGAAAATAATATTTCAATAGAAGAAAACTGTTGTCCAACCATGCCTTGAAATATCACTTATTAAGTTGTGAAAAAGATAGTTGATATCACTACCTACAACTAATAAAATTGAATTCTAGAACTATCAAAAAGTAAATCCTAACAGTAAATAACTAGTCCAACAACGTATACTATACTCATATATGAAATGTAACAAATGAATTGACTCATTGTAGAATATTTTTTTGACCCACCAGGCTACCTATTCAAATAAGAACGAAAATCTGCCATAAAAAAGTTCAATAACAGAAAAGCTTTTATCAAATTAGGATAGGCTAAAGAAGTGTTTTCTCATCTCCCAATGACCTTAGAGCTAATGTAGATAGTCAAAACTCAGCTAGACCAAATCCAATTATGTACTGGGAACATGTCAAAATGCTGTGGAACTTGTGATTCCTTCTACTCAGAACAGGAAAACAAATCAATCTTTCAAGGAATAAGACTATCAAGTAGCTGATAACAAAGCTATGGCATGGTGACACCAATATAAATGTCAGACAAGGGAAACTCATCGTATAATGTGGCAAAATTAGGTGTGTGCACCTATAGAAATCTGCATGCTTCCATGTCAAACACACATCTGCATGCTTCACCTGATTCATGTACAGCTTCAATATGTACCAGACAAATTTCATGCATGATATAAGATGATAAGAACATATATTAAACTATTCATAGACTTACTGCCACTAATTGTAACCAAAGTTCCTAATTTTGCCTGGATCAGTTGTAAGCTAATGTCACAAATAGGAAAAAAGAACACAAGCTTTCTTCTTCTTTCTTAAACTGGTAAACAGATTATAATGCTTGTCACTTGATTCTCATTCACTGTGAAAATATCTTAAATTTATCACGAGTGTATTAGTTGGAACATATACAGAACCATTAAGCATAATATCTGACTTTTTAAAAGCATTGCATATCTAGAGATGAAGCAGAAGCTGCAAACATTGGATCAATTTACTAGAGAATTTATGTTCATAGTACATTTGGGTAAAAAACCATTTAGTACCACAACTAGCACTGTCCAACAGTAATTAGGCTATCAATTTTAATGTGGAAGAGAATTACTTTTTAAAGATATCCTCCTCACATCCATCATCAGCATGAGAAAGCCAATTTAAGCTACCATAACCAGCAGCGCTTAAATCATCTTCAGATCTCTCATTTGCCTTTTCACTTGCGGTGACTTTTGTTGTAGGTATACTTTCTTCATACTTTCTTTGGCCAAACAACCAGTTTGGGGTTTTAAGCTGTATTTCACTGTAATAAGTTGTACAAAAGCAAATTTTCAATAGAAATGGTCTTGTTTCACCAAAATGTAATATGATTGAAGATTCTGGTTAAATGTCTCCATATATTATCTACATCTATACACACTATATGAACTTTGTCATGTCAAAAAAGGATGTGTTTAGAAAGAAACATATGAACCACTTCCAGATGTCAATTACTGTGAAAGAATGTGAATAACATGATAAACTAACGAAGGCTCTAGAACTGATTTCCACCATGTTACAGAGAAAAAAAATAAAATTATTGGAAAAGAGAACTATTTGGGTTGGTCATTGTATTTTGAAAAAAAAAAAGTCAAAATGCTTCTCATAATTGATGTTGACAATAAATAAATAGGGAATTAAATCTATCGAAATTTAAGGGATTACAATACAAATTTAGCAGCATACCATGTCAATAGTAAAAAAAGAAATGTCATTTTTTGTAATTTTAAGAGGGAAGCAAGGAATGGAGAGTACAATGTTAATGAAGATCCTAAGCCCATCCCAAGGCAACATCTTCATTTGGTATCTTCTTCTTTTCCCTCTTTTCTGCCATTAGCATGCCTGTGTTGACGCAGCACATGTTGCCAGAGTCAACCAAGCCCAACTATAACTCAATTGAGCTCATAGTAACAGACTACTACCTAAAGATCACAGTGTCATGAATGACTTGCGGAGATGAGGCATCCAACACTAGTGACAAGGGCATGATTACTAAATCTTACAGTAAACTAAAGATTTTTGTACGAATAAGTACATTCCATACACCAAGCATGTGAAAGCAAATGAAGATTATTTAGATGACACTAGGTATGCCAATTTCACCTGGACATGCAGAGACCTATGCAAACTGTGCACTTGAGCATAACCCCTAGGTAAAAGCTGTTATGCCTCCGCAGCACTATTCATGCAAAAGATAACTTTTTTTTCCAAATTACAAAGAAAAACTTCTCATTCAACTAAAAGGAGACAGATCAGCAGACCTCCCAAAAGGCACATTAGCAAAATTAGCATCCTAAACACATTAGATGCTAGAAGGCCTTACAACAAGAGCAAGGTTGTGTGCTATGTGATTGTCTTTCCTGGGTATATGAGTCCATCCATCCAGTAACAAGTTCAAAGTTGGATAAACGAAAAATATCAGTGCAGAGGTTTCTCAAGTGCCATGGTACAATAGCTTGAGACTGAAAAATGTTGATAGCAGCTAAAGCATCCATCTTGACCAAAAGATTGTTGAAACCTTCCCACTTAGCTCTTCGTAAACCATCCCACATGGCCCAACACTGCTTGCAAAGCACTTGTGGCCCAATCAATGTTACAAGCAGTGGCAACTGGATGAAAAGGGGACTCTTTTAAGTTTTAACAGCTAATATTAATGCATCTAATGGGCTAGGAACTTTACCAATAACTTAACCAATACATCCTTTACCTTTTACATCTGATAAACTCTATCATATGGCCAAAGGCCCCTCGACTGGACGGAAAGAAAAACAATGCTTACTCTCAATTTTTGCTAGAGACATGCAGACTGACCTCCATCTGACTACAAAGCACAAACCATCTATGTCAACCATGACAAAGACTGCCTTCTGACCAAGTAATATTTTTCACTTCTTTCTCTTATTTTTCTCACTCCTATGATAGGAGTCATATCATTTTCGCATGTATTTTCCTTTTCCATGTTGGTGCCACTGGCAAACCGCCATATCAAAGTATTGACAAATCTTGACAAGCAATTGGCATGGAATGCATGACCATGATTGATATCCTTCCAACAATTTAACATGATATTTTTCTCTAGTTTCAAAATTCTTGATGATTTTCCCCATTGCCAATTAAAAATGAACCAGCATGAATGTGAAAAATCAACATAGATTTTATTAATCCCTTAGTCAAGAGGGCTAAAAGTTCAGCGGTGTCACAATAAGGAAATAAGCAAGTTGAAATTCAGCACCACTAGAGAGAGAATACTAATCACAAGAAACTATTGGTGAAATTCAAATGAATGATCATTGCCTACATGTGAATTGTAATATCATTTATTAAGAAACATACATAAGAGCTTAGAGACAAGAATTAGTTAGTTTATTAAAGGTTTACATTTGCAAAGAATACCATGGGCCATGGAAACATGAAATGGATCATCCTCAATTATTAACAACTAAAAATAAAATCAAAATTTGCATACAAGCGAGTAAAAGCTAATAAGAGAAGCAAGTGAATACTATTAAGACTTTCAAGACTAGAAATTTACGCTGCATCTGGTGCCATTCCAGGATTTCCTGCTGCAACACTTGCTTTCATGTCACATTCACTGCAAAGCCTCACATTCTTTATTGAACTACATGTCCTCTCAATTAGCTTATCAAATGACGTCAATTTTATTCGAGAGAAATCTCTTTTGCAAGCAGGTATTGGTGAAAGAGTTGATTGAAGTCCATCCGGAGGCATTATGTCCAGTGATAAACTGTAGAAGATTCAAGCATGTTAGCATAAGAAATTGACATTTATCCATGCCAATGCACTATAATTCGTAGACACTAGAAATTGGAAAGAACATGACTTATGAATAATAACCATGGTTGTTTATGCTTTAGAATCCAAACTCCATTTCATCACCTTTTGTCAGAATCAGGAACTAATTCATCACCAATTCTGGCAACATGAAGATAATAATCGGTTTCCAACTCCCAAAGTGCAGGTTTTCCCTCTTGTGGTTGGAAATAACCCAAAAATCTGATATATCAACCAAAAATAAACAGGAATATGTTCAAAACATGATACCAAATTCCGTCTCCAGAAGGAATGATGTACCCTTTCCAATGATAGGTGGCTCAAGTGCACAAGAAAAAAAGATAAACTGGTGAAATCATGATAGAGAGAAAAATCTTGACTTACAAGTTTATGGCGTCTTGTTTTTCACCATCTGTGTAAGCATTGCTATAGTAACGTCTAATTGATTTCAAAAACTCACGAGACTGAGTAGTAGCATTCCACCTGCCTTGCCTTTCAGGAAAGACCTAAAAACATAGTTTGGTTTTGGTCAACTAGGGTAAGAAATCTATGGAAAGGAAGGAACATTCAATTTAATTGCACATATTACAAATAGAAAGAAAAACCGACAGGAAAAGATGACAGAAATTAACTAATTGCACATATTACAAATAGAAAGAAAAACCAACAGGAAAAGATGACAGAAATTAACTAAGTTATTTCAAAAACCTACAGTGTTGTGTGCTGCAGAGCCTCCATATTGCTGAGCAAGTGCATCGCCCATGCTTTGATACATATCCATAAGAGCCGCAGCAATGCTGCTGTCTGGGTTGATTTTAGGAACATCAGTAAGTCCCATTGCATGTAGTTGGCGGCCCAAGGCTGCCAAGCCATAAGCATACTGTGCAACATTGGTACGATCCAAGCAATCAATGCAATTAGTACGCAGAACTCCACTTTGAAAACGTGGTCCGTTAACCTGTTGCTTCTGGTTTAATTCCTTTTGTTTGTCTTGAGTGACCATTGTGTTTAAAGTTTCAAGACTACTTGCCATCCTTGCAAGGTCCCCAGAACTAGCTCTGAGATCACCAAGAGAGGTATCCCTGTATACAGCACATTAGAAGTTGCTTGTCTAAGCTAAAATTTTAGTACAACAGTTAGTTCAAACGAAAAAAGAAGAAACATAAATATATATAAATTTTATCAGGATTAACCTCATGAAAGAATAATTCAATAAACTAATCTATCAATTATTATCAATGGCGACAAGCTAAAAAGCTACAAGCAGATGCATGTTAAGAACACAGAAAAAAAGCAAAAACTGTAAAGCCTCAACGATCTAGCCACATATACTAAAAATAAGTTACAGAATTATATAGCAAACTTTTCCCATTTCTTTCAAGTTTCTCTCTTGTCCCAGTCTCTGCTCTTTTCTGTCACTAAGTAAGCTTAACTCAGACAAAGAAATTTAATTGTAAGAAGCAACCTTGAAAATCTTGAGAAAGACCACAGATGTTAGGTAAGATCTTCTGAAATTCTGGTGCCCGGATAACAATTTGACTGAACATCCAATATCAGATCAATGTAGGCAATAAACAAAACTCGCTATAGCTACGACCATCCATGCAAACACCAATCACCCAAAAAGCAAAAGCATAACTCTTAGGTGTATACCTAATACAGTTAACTTAATATAAAGAATGAAAGAATGAGGAAAACTTATATAACACTCGGAACACCACAGGAAAATCCAACATAAGATTAGTCTAACATTTTTCATTTTCTTTTTGAATGAAATCTTAAGAGATTTGTAATTGTGAAGGCTATGAATCTTCACTTTCAGTAAATCAATTAAATGGTCATTCAATTCAAGAAGATACAATCTATAACAAAAGAAAAATTAGAGAAAATATTATCCCCAAAACTTGGGCATCTGCCCACAAATAATATTGTGCAAATTAATTGGGTCCTTCCACAACCAACCATGCATCAGCACTTGTGATGTGGACTGAAATCACAGTTAACAACAGGGGTGAAAACATCTCCAAGTTGGATTAGGTGTTGAAACTTTTCTGTCTCTCCTATGCTAAAATTTAAACATCTAACATGAGTAACACATTTGTTACTACCACATATTCATGTTTTAAAATACCTTAATCAACCCAAAAGGTTGTCTACCCCATATTTATAGTTACAGTCACATCTAAGTTATAAAAGGTGCATTTTATGCTGGTCTTTAAAATTTAATAGAAGTAGGAATGCAAAAATCTAAAATTATGTAATTGTTGGATCATACTCCCATGGTCGTACCATCAGTAACTGCATGTCCTATATCTCCCAAATCATGTACCAGACAAAACAAGAATGCAAATCTAAAAGTATCTAACTGTTGGATCGCACTCTTATGGTAGTATCATCGTAAACTGCATGTCCTATATCTCCAAAATCATGTACAAGGCAGCGCAAGAATGCTTTGGGATGTCCTTCATATTAAAAGTTATATTCATGTGATGATTTTGGTTTTGAACAATAATCCAAAATCATACTCTACAAGTCAAGTTCACAGCATACCTTCCAGTGCTTGTTCTACTAAGATGGGTCGATTTCTTTTTCAAGATAGTTGGTTTTCCACTGTAATAAAAGCCAGTCAAATCAAGTGCTTCACCTGCCACAGCACCTAAAACAGCAAGCACATTTGCAGACTTGCTACAAAATAACAAAGAAAATAATTAGTTATATTGATAGTTTCAACTCAACATATTAAAAAACACATACAGATAACCTTTTTGCAAATTTATGAAAATCCCAATGAATAAACTTCAACTGGCTTTCTTCTGGAAGAATTTGGTTAAGATATCCAACTGCATTAGCAAATTCACGTCGTAACATCATTTCCCGAGGCCTTTTCTCGAACGTCTGCATGATTCAGCAGACAAGTCAACTAAAATGATGAATAATCATACATAAGATATACAGAATAGACTGTTCAAAATGTAGAGTACAATTGCTTATTAAACAAGTCAATGCATGGCATCAGATACCTAGCCATCATCATATTTAAACACATGAATCAAATCCAACAAGACCTCTAACGTATACATGCATAAAAGTTTTGCAATTTGTGGGACTTTCTCATTCATAAGCTCTTTCTAATCATCATTCAAAAACTACAACTATTCTATTCATATAGTTCTCCGAGATCCTGACAATTGCATACAAGCTTGCCTGAAAAGGACCTCCTTAAACTTCCATCAAAATTAAGAATCCCCTTGTTGATTCCTCATGACAGTTGTACCTAGAGTTGCAATTCAACTAATCTATTTACGGTTATACAAAAATGTCAACCTCAAGAATATGATATTAATTGAAAACCATCTGCATATTAAACTTCTTAACATTGAATATAGATACTGATATCTGCAAGTTCCTTCTATTGAGAAGACATGAGAGAATCAATCATAAAATTTGCCAAAATAATTTTTAATAATTGAAACTTTTGCTCAAAGGAATAGTGGTATATTTTAACCTTTTGAAGTCCATAAACCATCCTTACCATTGCCAAAATCTAGAACATTCATGACAACAAACAAAGATCTTACCTAAAAGAATCCAAGACATCAAAATTAGCTGATTTTTAATAATTAACTTAAAAATGTTAATACTTACAGTATCCAGCATCAAATTGGAAGAGTTCCAAAGTATCATTATCTAACATGTGTCTGGTATGGTATTTGAACTTTGAAGGTCATGTCTCGTAGCAGCTAAATTGTATCCTTACCAATAATAAGAAGCAAGAAACTGACAATGAAAGATCTACCAATCACCTTAATGAGATTAAGAACAATAATTGGATTCCCATATCGCTTTGCCAGATCTTCAAAATGCAGTTTAGTTGATTGGTATGTAGGATCATATCTCTGCACTGAAATCAAGAAACAAAAAGAGATCAAAGATTTCTATTTCCTGAAGCAACTTGCAAGAAAAAGAGAAATGTGAATGCACCAAAGAAAGAAGAAATGAAATATCCTAATCAACTTATATAGCATCAGAGAGTGTATGTGAAGATATCCTCACAATAGAATTTAGCATTCTTGTTTTTCTTTTCTTCTTCAGCATTTTACCTCATACAGAAATGCCATGTGGTGTCAGTATATTCTCCACAATCGTAGTAACACATAGCCTATAAAATTTCAGACTTACAGACAATATCAGGTTTAGGACTAAATCTTGAAGCCTCCTGGGACCAAAAGAGGGGAATTGAACCTCGCATCTGCACAACAGAACTCATTTTCCCACTGCATGATCCAGGTTCTTCATCAAGGACTATTTGTTCAGTCTCAACATCATTAGCAACTCTACCGCAATCATTTACCCCTCTTTTCAAATACCTTCATACAACATCATTAGAGGTAAACACCAAAGAGGAGAAGGATAGATAACAATAGCTATGTGACTTCCAAATATGCAATGGAATCATAGAGTATTATACCAGTTAAGTTTACATAAATGGATACACAAGTGCAAAAATAATCCAGTAATTGAAACATGTTTAAAAAATGAAGCATCAAATTCAAGAATTGCCTAGTAGTGGCAAGGCTGACCATATAAAGACATGCATCGTCAGTAAGGATCTAGAACTCATACCTCATTTTTGAGGCAAACAGATTTAGACCATGCAAAGTTCAGTACTACAAGTGAACAAAATGTCTCAATTGACATTATTCAGATTTCTGAAGTGAACAACTGGATTGGAAAGTTGTAAAGCCTGATCCGAATGAAGAGTTTAACATTAATCGTCAAATTTCTTCCCAAACTCTATGGATGGCTCACAAAAAATGTAACAAAAGAAAAGGATTCATATAACTTTTTCTACTTAGAAGATAACACCATATTTGAAGTATTTATACATTCAAAATGTTTGTCGTACATCCCTCAGAAACCAGTGTTATCATAAGACTAGATTACTGAATAATTTACAAACGAACATCAACAAATAATATACATTTTTTAGAAATGGGAAGAATTATAGGCCCTAGTTTAAAGAACTATTCCAAGAGGTTAGTTAAAAAGCATAGTTGAAGCATTAGCATAGGGGTAGCAAACTGGAAACAGGTGAAGATGTAACTAACCATCTCATTTCAAAGACTAGGCACCAAGTAGCACCAACATATTACTTCAAATCATCATTTATTTCCATCCTCTCAGACATCACCAAAGATAAAGAAGTGAAGATTAACAAAATGACTTAATTTTTTTGCATTAATTACAGGAAATTAGTTGGGCATGAATGAAAAGACAGACTAGCTTCTATCCAATAGAAAAGACAGACTATTTTCTGAAAGATGAACTTGGAAAATTACTTAACAAAAGAGAATAGACTTGTCAACGAGCATTCAATATAAAGAATAAGCCAATACTTCTTTATAATTTTTTTAGAACATTTTAAGTTATTAAGAAAACAGCCACAAAAGAACCAACAAATGATTGTACTACACCAAAATTAGCTTATACTAACATACCGCGTCCCTGCAAAATGACGAGATCGTCTGGAAATGAGAATGACACTAAATTCTCGTCCAAAAATTGAAAGCCTGACCTGCAATTGGCAAAGAACAATATCTAATGGAAGTAATTCAAAACTGAACATCCCAGGATAAACAATGTGAAATTCCATGAAGATTAACAGAAGCAATTTCACTTTGTGGTGTGGAGAAACCATAACACAAGTAATTTTAGCATATCTATAGTGTGAGTCCTGTCAAAAAATTATTTCATTTAAACCATAACCAATTTTATGTGATGCTGATTAACCTATGGTTTTAAAAATTATAAACCAGTCATCGCATCCATGTTGAGCTGCATTCTTCTTGTCATGTATGTGAATAAATTAAATTTTCAAAAATACTTTTAAGTAAAAGTCCCACATTGTGTCATCACTAGAATAATATATCTAAATAAAGGATCTTTATGCCAGTCTATTTGGCATAGTACATTTGTGACCACATGACATGCCAAAATATCAAACAATATAGACTTCTAGCCACATGATCAACACATTTGGTACTGTGTAACCTGTCTTTTTAAAGTCCAGTTTGGTATGGAATAACTTAGAAGTAGTTTAGATTCTCTGTTTCCTTGTACTTTTCAAACATTTCAGACTATAATTTTGTCTGTCTGCATACTTATTTTGATAGGGATTTTCTACAAATCCTACATTACATTATGGGTATTTTAAATCCATATTGGAAAGAGAAAAGAAATACTTCTAAGATGAATCTCTTCGTGATCTTTTTCATTTCTGTATAAAGCAAATTTATTCCTCTTCTAATAGGATTTTGCTAAGGGCAGGCCTTGGTATAATGGTAAGGTTACTCCTTTACGACTTGGGAAACCAAGGTTCGATTCATGGAAACGCCCTCTTTAAATATTTAAAGATAAGGCTACGTGCATTGACTCTCCCCAGACCCCGCTTTGGTGGAAGCCTAGTGCACTGGGTATGTTCTTTTTTTTCAATAGGATTTTGCTCAAAATCAACTTTTGTACAACTTTGTACATTGTTGGGAGAATTTCAAATATTATAAATTAAACAAAATCGATTTTGGACTTTCTAAAGCTAGTGCAAGTACTCGAGGCTTGTAATATCTTGCACCTAAGGTGTGATGTGGAGGCAGAAGACCTAGGAATCATGATGTGCGAATTTTCTTTTTCATTTTCAGTTTCATTCTTTAACTGCTAGATCCATTGTGATAATAATGTTGACCTAAACCTCTTAACAAAACTAGAAAGCAAGATAACTTATGAAATGGCATAAGTTCAATTCTTATTGCATGAAACCTAATTCTCCATTGTTCCACTGCTGTATAAACTTCCAGAAGGTGAATTCTTATTGCATGAAACCTAATTCTCCATTGTCCCACTGCTGTATAAATTCCAGAAATCATCAACTACTTTAATTAGTCGTTAAACTTAATAGGCCAAGTTCAATCATGACTGAATTTTCAATTTTCACTAAGCATTTCAGTCAGCTTATCCTACTACAGATCCCATTAACCAAGACAATATATTCAGCTTATGCCGACCACATTCCATGCAGGAGTTTGAGCTAAAGCATTAATCCAGGGAAGTCAACCTGCTACTACAAGTAAACTGAATTTTCACCTAGCATTTCAATCACGAAGAGACAAAAACATCATATAATAGTGAAGCCTATGGAATTGATAAGATTAATTCAAATAGTTAGGATTAGATAAAATAAAATATAAGAATTTAGATTTAAATAAATAGATGAGGGTGAAAGATATCTTGGGATATGGTAGAATTTTTTTTTCTTTATTTAAAAATATTTGTACTCTTGGATCAATATAAATTTTTTTCTTTGTTTAAAATTTTTTTGCTAATATAAATAGGCGCTCTTGGATCAATCCAAAGCATTGCAGATTGGAAGTACTACTAATCTCTTCTACTATTCTCTCCCTCTTCTCTTTGAAGTTTTGCAGAAAAGCCAACAAGTGTGGTATCAGAGCCAACAGTATAGTATCAGAGCCTGGTTCGAAAAAGATCAATAGTACATAAATTTAAAAAAAGGGAAGGATAGTAGATCCAGAAAAAGAAAACAGAAGATGGCAGGCATTGGAGTAAGTGTTCCTAATCAACTTCTTCCTATCTTCAAAGGTGATAATTATCAATTTTGAACTGTTAAGATGAAAACTCTATTTATTTCACAAGGATTATGAAATTTGGCATAGAATAGTTTTGTTGAGTATGATCAGGATCCTAATATTACTAAAGATTAAAAAGAACAGATGAATGAGAATATGCAAAAAGATGCAAAAGCCCTATCCATGCTACTACAAGTAATAGATGAATCATGATGGCATCAACATCAACAGAAGCCTGAAAAATATTAAAAAGTGTGTTTGGAGGCATAAACATGGTAAAAATTTCAAAGCTTCAAATTCTTTGATGTGAATTTGAAACTCTTCTGATGAAATATTCTGAATCTATCATTGATTTCTTCTCAAAAGTTTCTTTTATTGTGAACCAAATGAGATCTTATGGTAAAAATCTAAAAGATCAAATTGTAGTAGAAAAGGTTTTACGAAGCTTATCTCCAAAATTTGATATAATTTCTACAGGTATAGAAGAAGCTAAAGATACAAGTACATTGTCTATTGATGAATTAATAGGCTCCCTTTTAGTTCATAAACAAAAAGAAAACAGATCATCAGATGAGACTTCAGAGCATGCGCTTCAAATGAAGATATATCAGAAGAAGGATCAAAAGAAAATTTCAGAAATTAGATCTCAAGGGAGAGATCAAAATGACAGAGGATGTGGCCGATCAAATGAGGGTCAGAGAAACTCTAATAAAAGTAACAAAGAAACCTGTCAATGTTTTTGTTGCAAAAAAATTGGATATATTGAAAAAGATTGCTAGTACAAAAATAAAAATCCAAATATTCGTCTCTGCTCTTACTATAAAAAATATGGCCATCTTGAAAAAGACTGTTGGATCAAAAATCAAATAAATTATCATGATAGTGAAAAAAAGGATAAAGAAAATATTCTCTGTATAACATCTGATGAAGAATATTCTAGAGTTGTTTGATTTTTGGATAGTGGATGCAGTAATCATATGACAGGGGACAAAAGTTTGTTTCAAAGACTTAATGATTCAATCATATCCACAGTGCATATGGGAAATGACAATAAGGTTTAAGTGGAAGGAAAAGGAACAATTATTGTGAACACCAAATCTAGTAAAAATATCATTGATGATATAATGCTTATTCCTGGTTTAAAATAAAATCTCATTAATATAGAACAACTAACGAGAAAAGGATATATGTTATTTTTGATGATGAAAAATGCTTGAATTATGATAAGAAAATTAGAAAATAGATAGCAACTGTGAGGATGACAAAAAATAAAGTGTTTCCTTTATTATTTTTGGATTTCTCCTTGTATGCTATTGTTACTGATGAATCGACATTATGACATAAAAGCTATGATCATCTGAATTTTTGTGGGCCTATACAAACTATCTCACATGACGAACCCTTCAAAATTAAAACTGATAAAAAGATGCCGCAGAACAAGACTAAAGTTGATGAAAGTTCTAATGAGAGCGACAAGAGTTTTGATGAGAGCGATGAGGAGCCACAATTGAAGAAGCGAAAAGTTTTGCATTTTGTTCCATCAACCGTTGGTAAACCTGTTACAAAAGCTGCCCAAAAAGTGAGCGCCAGCAATGATGAAGATGAGGATCACAGCTCTGAAAAAAGTTCTGATGACGAACATTCAAAAGGGCAACAAGCTAAGAAGTCTCGAGCATCAAAAGACAACAGTGGTTCTGACAAGTCTTATGAGAAAAGTGGAGATGAGTAACCACCGAGGACTCCAAAGAAGGTTAAAGATGCAAAAATGGTGGATGCAACTCCGAAGAGTGAAAAACAAACTGCTACAAAGTCTGAAATAAAAAGGCCCAAAACTCTTGCTATAAGTCAGACGAAGACAACTTTAAGTTGCAACTATTTTGAATTAAGGGGATGTGATAAGATTAGTTCAAATAGTTAGGATTAGATAAGAATTTAGATTTAAATAAATAGATGAGGGTGAAAGATTTATTGGGATATGGTAGATTTTTTTTGTTTAAAAATATTTATACTCTATCTTTTTGCTAATGTAAATAGATGCTCTTGGATCAATCCAGAACACTATAGATTGGAAGTACTCCCAGTCTCTTCTACTATTCTCTTCATTTTCTCTTTGAAGTTCTGCAACAAAGCTAACAAGTGTGGTATCAGAGCCAATAGGAATTATGTCAATCAAACCATATTGGTCAAATTATGAAGTCAAGTTAGGAAGAATGTAATTTTATGTGAATGAAGCTGGGCCTTGGTTCAAGGGTAAGATTGCTCCCCTACAACATGAGTGATTAGAGTTGGAGTCACATAATTAATCTTTTGATAAATAGAGCTAAGGGTGTATACATTAACCCTCACAAAACTATAAAAGAGAATAAACAAGAATAGAGAATTCAGAAAGTCAGGATAATGCTTACCAAACCATATAAATGCATTAGGTGAAATGAAAAGAGAGCAAGGGGAAGTTATGCACATTGTAGGCAAAAATGCTCAGAAAAAGACCAACTTCAAGGAGCATTAGCTGAAAATGTTCATTCTGAATCAAAGGCTATAAACCCCTGATTCCATGTACTCAGGCTACCATACAGCAAAGATAGAAAATATGGAGATTTGATCTTGCAAAAGAAGCAGTAAAAACTCAGAAATTTGGCAAAAAAAATGAAAAGAAAAATAACTGTGCTGGTTACTTGAAGAAAATTATTGGAGGTGATGAGCAAGCATCATTTGAAGTTATTAGTCTAACCATTTAGTAACGTACAAGTACCCTATCCTGTCGGACTAAGTTGCCAAGTTTGTTACTGCTTTACTTTATAGAAAAAATAAAAAATAAACAGAAAATTAAGTAGAATGATTTGATTAGAAACTTAACATGTGAAAACAAAAACAGTATATGGAAAGATACAGTCCAAACTATCAAATGGAAGATGCAAATAAAAGCAAATCAAAAGTACCTATTTTACCTGCTTGAAGTGTCCATGGATCAAAGCAATTGTCCAACGTGTATTATTACACCTTGATCGAATTGCTTGTGTCAGATATGCATTCCAGACAAACATATTTTCATAAGGCATTTTCTCCCTGTCCGTGGCAAGGACATTCTTCTGCAAGCTTTGCATAAGAGGATATGTGTAACTATAGAAGAAATCTTTTGTGAGATCAACACTTGACAAAAGCTTTTTGTACCTGAATCAGAATTTGAGCTTCAGAGAAGAAATTGAAATAAAAATTTGTGCATACAAACAAAGACGAAAGTAACTAGTAGAAACATAATTTCTTAGCTGTACTGGAATTTGACAAGCAATAAGAACAGGACAATATTCAGTTTAATAATTGCGTGCATACATGGCTTAGTTATGTCCTCACATGGATAATCTTTCGGTGGGAAATTCACCATGACCTACAGGTCAAATTTTGTTGTCAACCAACATGAAGAGTGATCATATTTGTTAGGTGGGGAAGAATAACAGGTTAACTTTTAAGTATGCAGTAAGATTATGCAGGCTTAGTGAAAGGCCTTGCTAAAGATGATTTTATAAGCTAGCGTCACCATACATAGCGCATTCTCTGTAAGTTGATTGAGTGAATCAAGACTACTAAGAATAAAAGTTGCTTATTTTGTCATGCAAGATCAAGAAAGCAAGAAGTGAAAAAATAACCGAAGCTCTGTTTTTGAGTGGGCGACATCAGACTGAATCGAAGAATGTGGAACAGTGATCAGCTGGCTCTCGTCAATGCAATAAATCGCATGTCCGCATATACATCCAATCTGTCGACGCTTCGTGACCAGAATCAGATAATACGACTCCAAAAACTTAATGCTGCCTAACCAGAAGAGAATGAACAAATGAGCCAAATATAAAAGATACCATTCTTAGAAAAGAGAATCAACCGCATAAAAGCGGAGCACGGGACCTGCAATTCCGTAGACCTTGCCGACAAAGATGAGGCCCCCAGTGGCGCGATTTCCCTCGCCGATCCTCTGGAGGAGGCTCTTGACCTCCTGCGGCAAGTACACGACGGGGTCCTCGCTGATGTTAAGTTCGGACGGCTCGGAGCGGTCGATCTTAAGCACCCGGAAGAACCGCTTGTCCCGATCGCTTCCGATTAGGTAAAATCTCTGCCGAATTCATCGATGAAGCAAGAATTTGACCAAAGATTGATCCGAGTGAGGAAATAAAGAAGGAGCGTGGCGGAAGGAGGGGGATGTTTACGGCTCGGGTCTCGTAAAGGCGGAACTTCTCGAGGGAGCAGGAGTTGGGATCGAAGTCCTGGTCAGAAGCAGCCAGCGGCGGAGAAAGAGAAGCAGCAAGAGGCGGCGTGGGCGGCCTCTTCGCCATCTGGGAGCGGTCGGTGGCGGAATGGAAGGCGGGGCCGAGGCGGTGATGCGGCTTTCTAGGGCATTTATAGGCTTCGCCGGCAGAAGAACGACGGAGCCTCACAGGAGGGGGAGCCTACGAATTGGGTCGCGGTGGGCTTGGCATGGGATCCCCTCCAACTTTTGGTGATCCGTGATTTGGGCGTGTCTACATCAAATGAACGGTTACGACGTCACAACAAGAAGGTTCTCGTTAGAAACATTGTTAGAGAGGATCACTAACCCGTCATCCAAATGCTGAAGACGGCGGAGCACATTGGACACGATTGTATCGGGTGTTACAATGATATCACGGGCGCATTTGTGGACATTACAAGCATGCGTAACGGTCTTGTAGACATTATTGTTGCATAGACGTCCCGTTACGGTAGAAGGAATCAAAACTAAAAACGACTTCATATTGCACTCAGAATGGGTGAAATGACATTGTTGGGGATTGATATAAGATTCATTTGTGGTGGATCTAATCTCGTAATCCATCACTGATTCTTTGTATAAAAAAAAAAATCTTTGACAATTTTTCTAAAAAATATTAATATTTTAGGTATTTTTCAATTGATACTTATTATTTTCTTTTTTCTTAAATAATATATTTAATTTAAAAACATTATAATGTTTTTGGCATGTTATAAGATTGTAGCCATCACAATGAAAATACTGTAAATGATCTAAATAGACTTCTAATATTAACTAAACTAACTATATTCCTAAAAATATGATAGTGTAATTATCTATGGGCAATGATAATCGAATAGGCAAGATATGATGTTACTTCTAATATTTTTAATAATATTTATAGTATTTTCAACACATCAATACAACATTGTAAATGTTATAAACAAGCTAGATGAAAACATTATAACGGTTCAAAATGAGTAAAAGAAAAGAAGTGAAAATTTTTTATGGGTATTTTAAAATTAAGAGTATTGTTTGAAAAAAAAAATAAAAGATGTGTATCTTTTAAGAAATACTTCAAATACGAATATTTTCAAGAGAAATAATTCAAAAATCTTTTGTGATATATATATATATATATATGTATGTATGTATGTATGTATGTATGTATGTATGTATGTATGTATGTATGTATGTATATACTCACCAAACTGAATTCGATGTTAATATCATTTACCAAATATTAGAAAATAATTGATGAAAGTAATAAATGATCTTTCAGATATTTAAAATGTCTATTTTAAAAATTATTTGATAAAATTATGTGAAATTATAATTTAGGGGGGAATATTATGTCATTCCCAAACTTTATAAGGATATATTACAAGCCTATATGTCAAAACATGTTCTGCTGTGTGTTTTTTTTTCTTTTTCTTTTTTAACTCCGTGTTTCAAAAGCAGTTCCTTTCCCCTAACCAAAGCAATCTCCATGCTTGTACTTGACCGAAGTATTTGAATGAAATATGCTATATGAGAGTAATGGTGTTAGAAGGATTGCCACATCTAAATATCATATGGTAAATACTTTGGTATTATATTATCCATATTTTAGTATCATATGACCAATCTCAGTTTCGTAGGATCAATATTTGGCACTGTATGAGACTATATCTTACCTCTATATGACTAACATAATTTTACTTTGTCAGATATTATGATTGTACTCATAATTGTATCATATCATTCGAATTCGGTGTAGTACAATTACACCTAATGTTGAAAGAGATCCATAATTGTTTCCAAGATTAATCCACAATATACAATGCAATAGTCCAAAATCTCACTTTAAAAAGGCTCTTTATACTTTCGAGTTTTCGTTCTTTAATATATTCAACTCTTAAAGATTTGAATACTACTTAATCAAAAGCTAATTTAAGCTTCACAAGAATTTTATAGAATATGCTATAATACATATCCCTAATACAATTTTGTAAGGTTCGACACACTTGCAATGGAGCTTATTCGAAACTTCCTAATGTCACACTAAGAAAAACGTGAAGAGTAATAAATGTTGAGTAAAGTTCCTCCCCGTATTAATAAATGTAGGGGGAGGAACTTCAGCTCCGATTCAATATCTCGAACAATTCCTCCCCCTATTAATAAATGTAGAGTAAAGTTCGTGATGCACCAATTTACACATTGGATTGCATGGATTACATGCTCCAAAACCCAACCCCAACCCCAACCCCCCTCCCCCCCACAATCATTGCCAACCAAATATGACCGTGTCTTCATCCGCATAGCTTTCAGCTAACAATTGATTAATTTTTAAGGAGGTGGATGCCATCAGTTGGTGTTCATTTCAATATCAGCTTGGAATGGAAAACTAGCTGAAGGATTACCAACAGCAATTGGTGTTCATTTCAACATCCGCTTGCTAAACGGTGGACTTTACACGTGTGTTTTAGCTCATCGCCTCCATGAGATCTACCGAGTGCACCAAATAGATCACGTCGCATGCATTATTGGAGAACCTTGCAGGCCCCGCTCCCCCGCTCATTTCGGCGATCGATGAGTTGCTCAGACCTCATAGCACATTACAATAGCATTAGGTAGGCCTAACTCCATGCCGATTCCATGGTCAACCCCTCACCTTCCTATAAGATCACACGGTTGTGGATGATGCCATGAAAGAGAAGAAGAAGATGGAAGAGTTCAGCTTCCCCACCGTCGTGACGGAACACGAGCTCATCCCCGACCTCCCCTTCCCCAGCCTTGCCACCACCTCCCTCTGGTTCCACTCCCCCGAGGCAGACAGCGGCCAGCTCCGTCGAAGCTTCTCCGAGGGCGGCGCCCACATCGCCACCACATGCAGAAGAGCCCTCCGGCCGAGCTCCCCCGCGGTGCTCAGCGACTACGGCGGCAGCGGCGAAGAGGAGAGGATGGACATGCTCTGGGAGGACTTCAACGAGGAGTTCTACCGCGCCGGGGACCCGCGAGGCGCGGCGGGGAGGAGGTCGATGGGCATGGACGCACTCGCCGCTGAAGGAGGCTTGCTGGCCAAGAAGGAGCTACGGCTGGAGGTGTCGAAGAGCCGCCCCCTGCGCCGGAAACCTGCCTTTGTGGTGATGCTAAGGATGCTGAAGAAGATGTTCATCGCGCAGAAGACTCACTCTGCTGGCAGAAAGCCGAAGCAACAAAAGTAAGAGAGTTGAGTTCCTTCGATGCAGCCGCAGATTTATTTGCAAGACGACGCTACAAACAACGCTAAGAGGGACAGAGTTCGATTTCAAGTTTCAGTAGAAAAAAAGCCATGTGTGTGTGTATAAATAAATAAATATATATATACCAAGTTTTAATTAATTTGATACTTCGAAGCATGGGATGATATTTTTGAAGCATTTGCTACCAAATGCATTCTTCTCGAATGATAAATTATTTTTAATTAATTATTTTCTAATAAAATATATAATGACAGCAAAGAAGGGTTTCAAATACTTCTGATAGTAGATAAGATTTCCTATCTTGAGCTTGGCTATCTCAAAAGGTTTACATATATGATAATTGGATGTTAACAATGCCTTTTTACAGGGGACTTTAACTGAAGATGTCTTCATACAACAACCCCCTGGCTTTGTGCATCCACAATATCCAAGGCATGTCTGCAAGCTACAAAAGGCTATTTATGGACTTCGTCAAGCTCCAAGAGCCTGGTATAATGAACTTGGCACATTTTTAACATCTATGGGTTTTATCAACTCCAAGTCTGATACATCGTTATTCTTACGATAACAAAATAGCACCATAATATATCTTCTCGTATATGTGGACGATATTATTGTTACAAGCAATGATCCCTTGGAGATTCGAACATTCCTAAAGCAATTGGCTGATCGATTCTCCCTCAAAGATCTTGGCACCTTAAGTTACTTTCTGGGAGTTGAAGCAACATTTACATCTTCAGGTCTCCTCCTATCACAAAGAAAGTATATTCAAGATCTATTATCCAAAACAAACATGCAGGATGCAAAGGAGGTTTCAACTCCCCTCTCTACGAATGAATCACTCAAATTATGTGATGGAAGCCATGCTTCGGAGGCTACTCAATACCGACAAGTACTTGGCTCCTTACAGTACTTAGCTCTTACCCGTCCAGATATCTCATTTGCAGTCAATAAATTATCCCAGTTCATGCATCAGCCATCTACTATGCATTGGTCTGTAGTCAAACAAATTTTACGGTATCTTAAAGGGACCCTTCATCATGGCCTCTTTCTCCGCAAACATGCCTCAATCTCCATGCCTTTGTTGATGCTGATTGGGTGGACAACTTTGATGATAGAACTTCTACGTCAGGGTATATTGTCTTCCTTGGAGCTAATCCTATCAATTGGAGTTCTAAGAAGCAAAAGACAGTCGCACGGTCTACAACTGAAGCTGAGTACCATGCCATCGCTACTGCTACTACTGAAATCAATTGGGTCACAAATCTCCTTAAGGAACTCAACGTCAACTCTACCCTTCCTCCTACAATATATTATGATAATATTGGAGCTACCTACTTATGTGCCAATCCAGTGTTCCACTCACGCATGAAATACATCGCCATTGACTTCCACTTCGTGCGAGATCAAGTTATCAGAAATCAACTACGTGTCTCTCATGTACATACGGCTGATCAACTTGCAGATCCACTCACGAAGCCTCTTGCCCGTAAATTATTTTCATTACATCGATCCAAGATTGGCATCCTTGACAGGAGTACCATCTTGCGGGGGCATGATAGTAGATAAGATTTCCTCCAACTATATGAGGAAATCTCTCTAGTTGTTGAGGGAAATCCTCCCTAATCTCTCTAGTTGTTGAGGGAAATCCTCCCTCTTAACCTGTATAAATAGACCTCCTATTGTATTGATCAAGATATACTTGTACAATTACTTTTCATCTTATCAACTTCGAATGCGCTACGGGAGTGGGGTTCGGTGATCGACGCCATCGTCGTCGCGCCCCTTTTCGCCGCTGCCTCTTCTGAGCCAATTCGCTCCAACCCTACCCCCACGAGGTCATCCCCACCGACCTCCACTCCCTCACCTTCGTCCGCGACCTCGAAGACCTGGTAAGAGCCCTTCCCTCACTCGCTCTCGAAATCAAAAGCCTCACTGGATCTGTGATCGATAATTCCATTTCTAATCTTGCTTCATTCACTCGATTCCTGTCGTTCTTTCTCATGCTATGTTGCAAGCACGCGTGTGGCTCTGTTCTGATCTCAAATGCCACTACATGATTAGCTAACAATGATCTACCTTTTAAGACATACGTAGTAGATTCTTTTAGTTTTTTCTTTTCATGGATACAGCGGCTCTGTTGCTTTATTATTCGCTGGAGTGTTTATTGATTTTGACATACAAAAGAGTTAGTAGTGTTTATTGAGTTTGTATAGTTGAGGAAAAATCGATTAGAGATTTATTTAATATTTATTTATTATTAAGAGTTCAAATCGTGATGAACTCTGGAAGAAACTCTATAAATAGGGATGTATTTATTTTTTTTTCATCAAGTAATGAAAAATTATTTTAACCATTTAGCAAATTCTGGAGGTCGATCCCTTGAAGTGATCAAACCCTTTTCTTCTTCTTTTTCTACGATAAAATCCTATGAGTCTTATCATTTGATATCCAAGTAATGATCCTCGACGTTCTAGTTGTAATGTTGTCATAATTATTATCATTAAAAAAGAAAAAAGTAAAAGAGGAAAGAAAAAAAAGGTTGGTAGCCACATCTTTCTCAAGCGAGAAAGAGCCCAGCTTCCCCGTCACTACTGCTCGGCTAGCGACCACCGCCACCAGCCGTTGAAGCCCAGTCGTGCACCTCTCAGCCCTCATAACTCATCGTGCCTCCCAGTCGAGAGCAACGTGAGGGCAGCGTGCCCCATCCTGCTCGAGCGAGAAGGGGTCACCGTCGTTGTTTCCCAACCATGGTCCTCAGCATCTCTACAATCGTCTCAACTGCACCTCCGCCGTAGACGATGCTGTCATCATCTCGTTCTAGCCGCTTGCCTCCTAGCCCTCGCATCCACCATGTCCTTCGGTGTCACCAACGTCCCCTTCTGTTATGCGACAGAAACAGAGCAGCCCTTCTCCATCATCGCTTCCTCTTCTCTACCGGCATCGACAATAGAGCACCGTCACTGTTTTCCAACCAGCGAACCATCCCCCTCAGTGACCCTTGGTGACATTGCTCCCAGCCGCGCCACCACTGTCGCCAATTGTTGTAGCCGTTGCGTTGTCACGAACGGTCATTGCGCACTCGCAGCAACTTCGTTCAACGTTCCGTTTGTCATTTGCCCGTGTTTGTACATATCCTTGGCAGCTTGTTTTGCCATGCTTTTGGTGTGTTTTCCATGTAAAAATGTAAGAAACAGGAGGTTACAGCGCTGCTGAACGATCGCTCACTGCATCTGCCCAAAAACCCCCAAAATGGCTCCGTTTTCGCATGCCACAGGCTGATTTCTACAGCCCGCAGCCCCGCGTGAAATGTCAGCTATCTCAGTACCCTGGAACCCCCCGGGTGGCACAGGGCTGGATGGGGCTTCGGTATATTGTCGGGCGTTGAACACTTTCATAAGTTTACACGTCAACTTGATGGAAACTTACCTTCGCGCCCGGCACTTGGGGAGTAGTTGTTTGCGGACTTGCAACTGCTCATTCACCCTTCTAAAGTCCTTGTTTTCCTCCTCTCTTTCTCTACTTTCTTGCACTCCAAGTGCTCGCTCAATTGCTTGTAAAGCTTTACTCTTCGCGAGACGTCGGGACTTGTCCATCGCTCGTTTCAAGACTAATCAACTTCTCTTTTTACAGGTCCTATGGGACCTACATGAGGTTGCAGTTCGGCTGACCCTTTGCGGATGCGTATGTCGCAAGGGCACCTCAAGACTTAGGCAATCCAAGCTAAGTCTGATCGACGTGGGCACAAAGGCGATTCTTGACTTAGGCAACTTCAGCTAAGTCGGTGGCTTGTCGCAAGGGTGCCTCACCACTTAGGCAATTCTAGCTAAGTGCATGACAGCGTCCTTCGACATCACCAACGTCCCCTTCTGTGGTACAATAGAAATAGAGTAGCCCTTGCCCTCTACCGTAGCCGTTGGTTGCCACCAAATTACATCGATACCGTCGCCTTCCAGCCTAGGTGCTCTTCCCCCTCGCTGCCTCCCCTTGGTTCGTAGTCGCCTTCCAGCCTCGGCGCTCTTCCCCTTCATTTAGGCAATTCTAGCTAAGTGCATGACAGCGTCCTTCGACATCACCAACGTCCCCTTCTGTGGTACGATAGAAATAGAGTAGCCCTTACCCTCTACCGCAGCCGTCGGTTGCCACCAAATTACATCGATACCGTCGCCTTCCAGCCTAGGCGCTCTTCCCCCTCGCTGCCTCCCCTTGGTTCGTAGTCGCCTTCCAGCCTCGGCGCTCTTCCCCTTCACTACCTCCCCTTAGGTTGCAACTGCAATCGTAGCCGCAACTGCCACAACCGCCACAACCACCATCGTTTCCTCCCCTCTTTGCTATCGGTATCGATAGCAACTACCGCAGCCTTGTCTGCAGCAACCGCTATAACTGCACCCCATCATTGCCTCCCCCCTTACTCTACGTCCCCTGTTGTAGAACATTGCCTCACCCCTTGCTCAGCATCCTCTACTACAACCACTAGTTACCACCATCGCTGCTTCTCGACCATTGTCAATGTTAAAATAAAAATATAATCGTGAAAGCTTATTTTAATTAGTACAATATGAGTTATATTTATACAGGTTAGGAGAGAGAATTTCTCTTAACAACTAGGAGGATTTCCCTCAACAACCAAGAAGGATTTCCCTCAACAAACCAGCAGGATTTCCTCATACAGTTTTAGGAAATCTTATTCGCTATCATGCCCCCGCAAGATGGTACTCTTATCAAGGATACCAATCTTGGATCGATGTAATGAAAATAGTTTACGAGTAAGAGACTTCGTGAGTGAGTCTGCTAGTTGATCAGTCATATATACGTGAGAGACACGTAGTTGATGTCTAACAACTTGATCTCGCACGAAGTGGAAGTCGATAGTGATGTGCTTCATGCGTGAGTGGAATAGTAGATTGGCACATAAGTAGGTATCTCCAATATTATCACAATATATTGTAGGAGGAAGGGTAGAGTTGACATTGAGTTCCTTAAGGAGATTTGTGACCCAATTGAGTTCAATAGTAGTTGTAGCGATGACACGGTATTCAGCTTCAGTCATAGACCGTGCGACTGTCTTTTACTTCTTAGAACTCCAATTGATAGGATTAGCTCCAAGGAAAATAATATACCCTAACGTAGAAGTTCTATCATCAAAGTTCCCCGTCCAATCAGCATCAACAAAGGCATGGAGATTAAGTGGGGTGTGTTTGTGGAGAAACAGGCCATGATGAAGGGTTCCTTTAAGATATCGCAAAATTCGTTTGACGGCAGACCAATGTGTAGTAGATGGCTGGTGCATGAATTGAGATAATTTATTGACTGTAAATGAGATATCTGGACAGGTGAGAGCCAAGTACTGTAAGGAGCCAAGTACTTGTCGATATTAAGTAGCATCCGAAGCAGGACTTCTATCACATAATTTGAGTGATTCACTAATAGAGAGAGGAGTTGTAACTTCTTTTGCATCCTGCATATTTGTTTTGGATAATAGGTCTTGAATATACTTTCTTTGTGATAGGAGAAGACATAAAGATGTAAATGTTGCTTCAACTCCCAGAAAGTAACTTAAGGGTCCAAGATCTTTGAGGGAGAATCAATCAGCCAATTGTTTTAGGAATGTCTGAATCTCCAAGGGATCATTGCCTATAACAATAATATCATCCATATATACGAGAAGATATATTGTGTGTCTATTTTGTTGTCGTAAGAATAACGAGGTATCAGACTTGGAGTTGATGAAACCAGTTGATGTCAAAAATGAGCCAAGTTCAGTATACCAGGCTCTTGGAGCTTGACGAAGTCCATAAATAGCTTTATGTAGTTTGCACACGTCTTGGATACTGTTGATGAATGAAGCCAGGGGGTTGCTGCATATAGACATCTTCAGTTAGAGTCCCTTGTAGAAAGGCATTGTTAACATCTAGTTGTAATAGCTGCCAGCCTTTTGAGACGGTCAAACTTAGAATAAGTCAAATTATTGTGGGTTTAACAACAGGACTGAAAGTCTTTGTGAAGTCAACTCCAGGTCGTTGATGAAACCCTTTGGCTACTAGACGTGCTTTATATCTAGCAACAGATCCGTCTGGGTTCCGCTTAATTCGAAAGCCTCATTTACACCCGATAATGTTTTATATAGGATGAGGGGGTACAAGGGTCCATGTGGAGTTATCGAGGAGGGCATCATATTCTTCACACATGGCTTTATGCCAGTGTGGAGATTTTTGGGCTTGAGTAATTATGGTAGGTTCATTGATCTCAGAAGAGGATTTTGTGGTAGCATATAGGTCGAGGACTTGACGTGGTTTAAATATACTACTCTTAGAGCATGTTGTAATTGGATGTTTAGGAGCTGTAGCTTGTGTTGTTGGTATAGGTAGTGGAGAGACATTGACACGGGTTAGAGTAGGCTGAGGTACTTCAGTATCATTATGTTCAGAAGAGGGTAAAGAATGTTGTGTTTCCGAGGGTATTACGTTAGTAGTAGGAGAAGCTTGTGAAGAAGGGAGAGGAGAAGAAATAGATGGAGTGAGAAGTTGTTGAACCGAGAGAACACGAGAGTGTGGATCCTGAGGCAAGGGACTGGATGGTGTCATAGGACGTTCATGGGATGGGATCGGAGGGATACTCCAGTGACGTATATTTATCGAAATAGCTTGCACAGTAGGATATTTGTGAAAAGGAAAAGTAGACTCCACAAAAGTAACATAACGTGATATAAAGACTCTTTGAGTTTGAGGTTCGTAACATCGTAAAGTATTATATTACAGAGAATATCCTATAAAGATGCAAGGCTTGGATTGGGGTGTTAGTTTGTGTGAGGTATAAGGCCGTAGCCATGGATAACATAAACAGCCAAAGACTTTGAGTTTCTAAAGATTTGGAGGCTTATTGAAAAGTTTTTCAAATGGTGACTGGTATTGTAGGACTGGAGTGAGCATACGATTAATTAGATAGACGACAGTTTGAAAAGCTGCTAACCAAAAAGTTGGGGGCATGGATGCTTGATGTAGAAGTGAGAGACCAGTTTCAACTATATGCCGATGTTTACATTCAGTAGAACCAACTAATTGTGGAGTATATAGGGGTGACTTGAGGTGTTATATACCACAAGCTGAGAGACAAGATGTGAGGGCTTGATATTCGCCTTCGCCATCAGAGTAAATCGGTTTGATTGAAGACTAAAAGAAATTCTCGACAAACTTCTGAAAGTTGGTAAAGATTATTGAAACATCAGATTTGTGGTGGAGAGGATATAACTATGTGTACTTGGTGAAATAGCCTATAAAAATAATATAAAATCTAAACTTGTCAAAAGAAGGAGTTAGGGCAGGGCCCAAACATCTGTATAAATAATTTCAAACAGTTTAGAGCAAAATATGGAGGATGTTCCAAAGGATAGTCGATGACTTTTATTGCTAAGACAAGCATCATAATGCATATTAATACTATTGGTTTTAAAAGTAGGAAGAGAATAACGAGAGAGTAATTTATGCTGGATAGAGGAGGAGGGGTGACCAAGACGACGATGCCACACATCAACTAGAGCTGCAACGAAAGAGTGAGCAGCAGGCTGGGTAAGTTGCGAAGCTGATGGCCACTCATAAATGTTATCTTTATTCTAGCCTTGGACTAAGGATGCCCCCGTGCTCAAATCCTTGACAAGAAAGGAGTCAGGAAAGAATGCAATAGAGGTATTATTCTGTTTACAAAATTGAGAAATGAAAATGAGATTTTGTGAAATGTGAGGTGCATACAAGACATCATCGAGTGTAAATATTGTGGTAAGTGAATTAAGCGTTGTGGAACCAGTATGAGTAATAGGAACTCTTTTACTATCACCGATGATGATATCTTCATTGCCGCTATAGTTGTTGTGGATGGACAAGTTCTGAAGATCAGACGTGATGTGATGAGAGGCTCGAGAGTCCATAAGCCAATTAGATTGGCTAGTGGTTGAAATAGTCATGAGATTCGCCTGAGGCCACCATGATGGAGTAGGGAGTCTGGGTCGAGACCGGCACACTTTCGTAAAATGTTCGACTTTATCACATAGCTGGCAGACAACTTGTTGTTGGTTGATGTGATCAAGACGCCAGGGCTGATGAGTGTTGAAGTTAACATCTTGAAAGCGAAGATGTGGATGAGAGGGGGTTTGCTTGGGACCCATAGGGTCAGGAGGCAGTTGAGCCAAACTTTTGTTGACTTACGTATTGCACTGGTTGCTCTTCCTTTTGAATTTTTGACTAACCTGAGTTGTGATAGTTGGTTTGGGTGACCTGTCATGGCACTTCAAATACATCTCATAATCAGTCAACTTGTCATAGAGTTCTTCAAATGATATTAGTGAGTCGCATGCTCGAATTACTACCGCTAGTTCT
Organism: Musa beccarii; assembly: GCA_024322285.1. NCBI lineage: Eukaryota > Viridiplantae > Streptophyta > Magnoliopsida > Zingiberales > Musaceae > Musa > Musa beccarii. The sequence goes on along the minus strand of CM044399.1, from coordinate 31,622,698 downwards.
TTGTACTTGCCTCCTAGGCCATTAAGAGTATGGACTAGGATTTCTTCATCACTCATGGAATGGCCTATCAAAGCCAAGTCATCGATAATAACTTTGATATTTTGTAGATAATGAGCAATAGTACTTCCCTCTTGTTTCATTTTCATTAGACTGGATAGAAGTCCAAGCATGTGAGTACGCGAGCGATTTCCTAAGGTGGTTTGCAATATGTACCATGCTTCTGCAGTAATTGTATATGAAGAAATCAGTGGGGCGACGGACCCAACGATTGAGGCTTGAATAGCTTGAAGAATAAGACGATCTTGACATAGCCATAGCTTATGGGCTGGATTTGGTACTGGATGGGGTTCTCCTATGACATTGATCAATGCGGGTGGACAACAAAAAGAGTTATCGATGTAGCCTAGTAAATCATATCCAAATAGGATATTAGAAAATTGTGCACGCCACGATGTGTAGTTGCGGCCTTTGGATAACTTGAAGGGAATGAGCACTGTAGCATTGATGGTAATAAGACATGTAGGTTGAGAAGTGCTATGGTTCCTTACAGGGATAATAACAGGAGTGTCAGATGTAGATGAGGAAGACATTTTAAGGATACATAACTGAGAGAGTTGTCGACTGTAGACAAGGGGTGGAATAGAGTTGCAACGTGGAGCAGTGCTTCTGTTGGAGGTACTGTAGTTGCAGTTTTGCAGCCGGAGGTGCGTCGAGGCAGATGAGAGAGGATTCTCTACGTTGATTTAGTGGAACTGATCGTTGGATGATCCGATCACTGATCAGAAGTAGTAGTAGGAAACTACAGCGATTCCTGGGTCAACAACGAAGAAAAGAGGTAGATTCCTGGGTCACGCTGAGAGGTTTCTCGACGTCGACTCGGCAGAATTAGAGAAGGAGAGAAGTATCGGCAGCGGCGGTTGCTAGTAGCCGGTGGAACTCCGAATTCCCTTTGCGTGGCCACCGAGGAGGTGAGCGCAGAGGATGCTGTGTTCGTCTGTGTTTGCAGGGAGCGAGTGGCAGGAGGCGGAGGGGAAGAAGCTACTGTCGTCCACCAAGGATGTGTCGCAGTTGCCGGGGAGGAGGAGGAAGCTTGCGAAGATTGTCTACAGTTACAACTCAAGAGGAGGCAGCGAGCAATACTACCGGAGAAGGAGCAGAACACCGATTGTAGTGGAGGAAAGAAAGACTCCTCGGATGCTGCACCTTTCGCCGAGCTTGGAAGATGACACCGATCAATTGCTGTTATCGGACAACGAGAAAAAGAGCTTGCTCTTTGGCAAGTGGCTCTGATATCATGTTAAAATAAAAATTTAATTGTGAAAGCTTATTTTGATTAGTACAATATGAGTTATATTTATACAGGTTAGGAAAGAGAATTTCCCTCAACAACCAGGAGGATTTTCCTCAACAACCAGGAAGGATTTCCCTCAACAAACCAGCGGGATTTCCTCATATAGTTTGAGGAAATCTTATCCGCTATTAGTCAACACCGCTTCCCAGTCACAGCAACTGTAGCCACACCGACGTCGTCCCCTTCTAGCCCCCAACACTCTCACCCCATGTAGTGACAAAAACAGGGCATCAACTTTTCCTCCTCACAGTGACCGCAGCAAGCCTTTACGCTGCCCTCGGCATCCGCTTCCTCAGTAGCTTCGCGTCAATAGTGCTGATGCCATTGACCAGACATTAAAAATAAGACCTCGGGATTACAGATTTGTAGTCTTATGCAATGATTGCCAACAACACGATGAAAGTCCAACTAGAAGTATTGGAAACTAGAATTGAGAATCGACTATAGAAAACTTTTAATGATTTCAAAAGAAGTCTATTGGAGAGCTTCAGCAAGATGAAAGTTCAGGCCTTACATTGAACTGATCTAGAGACATGGATAAAAGGAACCAAGAACAAGACATAAACTATCCACGTATAAAGGTGGAATTTCTAAGATGGGAAGATGGAGATTCGACCGGTTGGATTTCTAGGGCAAATTTTTTTTTTCATTTTTGCAGAACCTCAGAAGAATCCAAGGTGGAAATAGCCTCGATCCAACTAGATAGAGATGCAATCCAATGGTATGATCTGTTAGGGATCGAGCGGCACTAAGAGGGGGGAGGGGGGTGAATTAGTGTAGCGGATAAAACGATAGATTTTTTTTCAGCGATTTAAAACAAGCTTCGGAAACTTCATACGATGAAAGCAACATTTCGTTTGAACCCGGAAAGATTGCGTTTTAAATTTAAAGCATGCGTACGAAGATGAAAAGGAAGTGGAGTAAGTAAAGTAAAGGCTTGCAGCAAAGTAAAGAGATAAAACAGAAATTTAAACACTCACACAATCAAGACGCAGCGATGTATAGTGGTTCGGTCAAAGTGACCTACATCCACTTCCGAAGCCTTCTCCGATGAGGCTCCCTTCTTCCACTACCAAATCCTTTGAAGGGGAAGGATCAAATACCCCTCTTACAACCCTTTATAAGTGGTTCACACTCTTACAAGATTTCACAAGAAGAATGAGGTGAACACTTAGCAAGAATAAGACTTTTAAAGACTTAAAACTAAGATTCTAACTTCTCAAAAGGGTTCTACTTTTTAGCTGAGAAAGAGGGGGTATTTATAGATCCAAAATGGTTTCAAATTTAGGCTCCAAATTTGAAATCAAATTGGTGTTTCCCGGTGTCAAGTGGTGCTACCGCCTGTCAGAGGTGGCGCCACCGCTTTGCACAATGTCGATCGACACAAAGAAGAATCGGGCGGTGCTATCGCCTCACTCAAGATGGCCGAGCGGTGCTACCGCCACCAGCGGTGCTACCGCCAAGACCCAGTGGTGCTACTACCGCTATAGTACCGAACTCTGACACCATGCACGCGTAACATGCATGCATCTTCTTTGGTCTTCTTTGGCGGTGCCACCGCCAAAGACATTAGCGCTTCTGTTTGGCGGTGCCACCGCCCAGCACAAATCAACGTTTGGTTTGGACCGAAAACTCGGCCCAAACTGGTTCCGAACAAGGCCCAATGGGCCCATACTTGGGTTAAAGGATGAACCCCTAATTCTAACCCAAATTGATGTGCTAACTACAAAATTAAAGACATTCCTAAGCTATTACAAAGTCCGCAAGTCAAGTCTTCTTCCGGCAAGCTTCCGGCGAACTTTCGACGGTCTTCCGACGATCCCTCGGAAACCATCCTGCGGACTCCCGGCAACCTCTCGGATTCCACGATGATTTTGGCGAGTTCCCCCGAGCTTCTTTGGCAAGCTTCGATCTTTCTTGGCAAGCTCCGCGAACTTCCGACGAACCTTCCAACGAACTTTCGAAAACCCTTCGGCAAGCTCCCTACTCATTCTCGGTCGGTTCCGGTAGCACTCCCAACGAATCTTCGGACTTCCATCGAACACTCGAACTCCCAATGATCCATCGCACTTGACTTTGACCCTTTGTTTCGCTTTATGTCTTCATCCTTATCGTAGTTACTCCTGCACACAAATAACAAACACTCTACTTCGATCTAGACAGTTATTACAACACGAATTGACATTCAGTTGCCCGGCACGTCATTGGTCGGTGCTTCGTCCGATCCTTCGGCACATCGTCCTCTCTTGTGGTCCGTTGCCCAATCGATAGTTAACCTCCACAATCCCGATATCCTTGACGCAACACGCTCTTCTTGGCCCGATGCCCGACGTACGAAGCCTCCTACCGATAGTCGACCGAACCTCTGGCTCGACATCCAATATCCTGACGTGATCACCTCTGGTGCAACGTCAATTCCTCCATTGTCAACTGTCTAATCCTGATCGATAGTAGACCTGCGTAACTCAACACGCAGTTAGACCACAAATCACACTCAATTAGTTTCATCATCAAAATCCGAGATTCAACATGATTAGTACGAAACTTACCACAGAGTCCTCTTATGGGAACAATTCAAGAGAAGGCTTCTTGTTCGCTTTGGACCATCTAAATATAAGAATATTGATGGGCAACTCATTAAAATTTGTTAGACATCTACAGTACAAGAATATCAGAGTAGATTTGAACGATTATCAAATCAAGCCAAAGATTGGTCTGAACGACAAGTGGTGGGAACATTTATCGAATGACTTAATACAGATATCAGGTGTGAAGTCAAAGCTCTCCAACCCCGCACTATGACAGTTGCAATCTCATTTGCATGTTTACATAAAGAAAAAATTAGCAGGGAAAATCATCAAAACAGAAGTGACAACAAACAAATGATCAGCAAGCCACTAGCCCCATCTATTCCTAACCAAAACCTTAACACCCGAAGGCTAACCTGAGAATAGCTTAAGGAAAGATCGGTGAAGGGTTTGTGCTGGCATTGTGATGAAAGTGGAGTAAGGAGTACCGATATAAACAAGGACAACTTATAGTGATTGAACCAACTGGGGAGGAATTAGAAGCCGATAATGTGGACTTCAATCATGAAGGTATGGATTTTGATAAAGATGTTGGACTTATCACATATATAGTGTATACATTAGCCGACTATTCTAACCCACAAACTATAAAAGTTAGAGGAACTTTAGAACATCAACCTATTATAGTTTTGATTGATATTGGTAGTACTAACAATTTTATAAACAGTAAGGTTGCTGATCGATTGGTCTACCATATTGAAGATTGTGACAAATTCGAAATAAAGGATGCTGATGGACAAATTTTAATTTGTGATAGCAAATATTTGAAAATAAAGTTGATTGTATAAGGTCAAGAATTGTTGGTGGATTTCTTTTTGCTACCTTTGGAAGACTTTAAAGTGGTGCTTGAAATTAAATGACTGTCAACCTTGGGTGATATTTCTTGAAAATTTTCTAAACTAATAATGAAATTTTTTATTAATAGAAAGTAAGTGATCCTAAAGGGAAGACGTAGAAGTAAGATCATAATTACCATTAACCATCGGATGGAGAGGGTTTCTCAGAAGACTACAATGACTACTATACTGAAAGGCCGCTCTATTACTTACACTATCAAAAAATGAAGACCATACTTGATCAATGAGTTGTGATGTGCCGTAAACACCCTGTGACTAAAGTGCTGAAAGAGAAGCTCATCGAATTTGATGTTGCTCAGCCTTGAGGACAAGGTTGATTTGAAGGAGGAGGAATTATTGGGATCCCTTTATTTTTTGAGCTTTTGGATAATGTTTATTGAGTTTATTTAGTTAGTCAGATTGGGATTTATTTAATATTTATTTATTATTAAGATTCCAAATCCTAATGGACTCTAGGAGGAACTCTATAAATAGAAAAATATTTGTTAATTTTCATCAAGCAATCAAAAAATTATTTTAGTCGTTTAGCAAACCCTATAAGGTTGATCCTTTTGAAGAGATCAAGGAGGTCGATCCCTCTAAGTCTTTTTTTCTCTCCTCTTTTTGTATGATAAAACCTAACGGTATTATCATGTAGCTTGTATATGCTATGAGTGCATGCATCCATATATGTTTGGCTCGCCCTCAGTTGTTTTCACGACATGCGCTGCATGTTTTCCTAGTAACATATACAAAGTTGTAAGCTAAACATCACAAAAATTCTGCTTTCTTAGTTTCAGGCTCACAAAAAAACTTTAATTTCATTCTAAATAATTTTTGAGTTAGAAGACTTTTGTGCAATTCTTTCAGTGATTCATCACGTAGTTTCGTTCTTATGAAAGATTTTCCAGTAATCTTCAGTCAACGACTGAGTAAACCTCATAGCCCTATATTTATATAGGGAGATTACATTGAATTTGGTGGCTCATGGTCCGAATTTGTTGATTACCTCTGATCATCTCCGTCTTCCGGTCCACAAAATGTAGGCTTTGGTGAGTCTTTCTATTCTTTCCTAGACATCCTTATGCCACATCAAGCTATGTTGCTTTACTACAAAAATTCCAATGCAAATCTCAATAAAGTTTGCTATCTAACTGCAAAGTATAATTTTAACCTCAATATCAATAAATTTTGATGGCCTCTGTAAAAGTTAAATATAGGTTAACTGTAATTAGCATACTGCCTCATTCAAGTAGATTTATGCATAATTTTAATAAATTTCATTTAAATTTTTATGATTTGTTTGTATCTAAAATAACTCATATATTTTTAAAAATATATACATAGAATACAAGTTTAAAAAAAAGGGGTTAAGATTCATTTTAACCCTTATGATTTTGGTCATGGATCACTTAAGTCTTTATGATTTATTTGTGTCTAAAATAACCTATATATTTTCAAAAATATAACATAATAAACTTGAGTTAACAGACGTTAGAGTCTAAGCCTTTCCTATCAAATTTTAGTTAATAGACGTTAGACTCATAATAAACTATTAATATAATGACATATGTAATTTAAATTTTTTTTTAAAAAATGAGATCATTATCAATGATGAAATGAGGTATCGTCATGGAAGCAACCACCAGTAGTAACACTGAGTCATTGTTACATAGTAGGGTATCGTAACGATGAGCTTAGAGCTTCTGGTCCTACCTCAAGTGGATGTGCGTTAACTAATTCAACAGTAGGCATACAGTGGTCTCTTTGTTTGGATCAAGTCGGTACTAAGAGGAGAGGGGGTGTGAATTGGTTCGTACGTTAAAAACGTCGACGATTCAGAAAACTTTCGACTCGATAAAAATCGTATTAAAATGTGTTTAACTTTGAAAATGCAAGTAAGGAAGTATGCAATATGATAAATAGCAAAGAGAGGAAGGATGAGAGTGCACGCCAAATTTATAATGGTTCAGTCACTGTGACATACGTCCACTTCTGATTCCTCCTCCGTCGAAGTCACCGGCTTCTACTATTGATCTTCCGTTAATGGACGAAGATCAACTAGCCCTTTTAGATATCTTTTCTCCTTTTACAAGTTTAGGAGGCAACCTTTTATAATTAACTCACTCTTCCTTAAACATAATTCTAAACTACAACAAGAGGAGGTGAAGTCTCAAAAGATTACAAAAGCGTTTTCACTTAGATCTCAATTTTTTTATTCATTTTTTCTACTACACAAGCGAAAATTTGTGAGGTATTTATAGGCCTCAATTGACTTAAAAAATGAAACTAAAAAAGGTCTCATCCTGGGTTTCCGGGATACTAGCGGTATAACCGCTTGTGCTGGGTGGTACCACCGCTAGTACTCTCTAACACTGGCCGGTACCATAGCCTAATCTTGTAGTACTACCGCCTGACAGAGTCTCAGATACTAGACTCTAATGGTACCGCTACTTGGCAGCATTAACTGTCGGTGATACCACCACCTAGTCTATGCGATACCACCGCCTAGACCTCTTGGGAGACAAAGCCCTGGGCGGTTCCATCTATTGAATCTCAAATTTTGATGATAAAACTAATTGATTATGTTTTGGTGATCTAACTGTGTCTTGAGTCATGCAAGTCTACTCTCAATTAGGATTAGATAATTGAAGTAGGAAGAATCGACATTGTGTTGGAGAACACGTTTGATGATTGAATGTCGAGTCAGAGGTCTGGTCGACAATCGGTAGAAGGCTTTGGACAAAGAAATCGGGCATTCGGCCAAGAAGAGCGGAGTTGCGCTAAAGAGATCGAAGATGTGGAGGTCAATTGCCGATTAGGTAACAGGTCACAAGAGAGGACGATGTGCTGAAGAAATGAACGAAGTGCTGATGTACCGATGACGTGCCGGGCAACTAATTATGATTCACTTTATAATAATTATCTAGATTGAAGTAAGATTAAATTAATTAGATTATAATTGGGCTAACCTAGTTAGAAGCCAACTAGGCCCATACCTAGATAGGTTTGGGCCGAACTCAAGGCCCAAATAGGGTTGCTGAACCTTGTTTGGCGATGACACCGCCAGATTGGGGTGGTGGTACCACCCAAGGTTCGGTGGTAACACCCAGACTAGACGGTGATATTGCCTAGTGTTAGTGTACTTAGGCGGTGGTACCTCCTAGTACACTGACAATGACAGAAAGCCTGGATGGTGGTACCACCAATACCCCGAAAATCTGGGATGATTCAAATTTGGGCTCCAAATTTGAATCACCTTAAGGGCTATAAATACTCCTCTCATCTATGGTTAAGACTACACATAAAAACTGAGAAAGAAAAAGGGAAAACTCTATTTTAATAGTGTCAAAATCCTCCCACTAAATCTTAAGTGTGATATAGTGTAAGAGAGGAGTAAGAGGACTTGTAAGGATTATTTCTTGAGCCCGTCAAAAAGAAAAGGCATTGTAAGGGAGTTAGTCTTCATCCATTAGAAGGAAGACAACTAGTGGAAGCCGGTGGTCTCAAGTGAAGAGGAATCAGGAGTGGATATAGGTTGGATGACTGAACTATTATAAAAATCGATTTGCGTTTCTGTTCTTGCTATTTATATTTCTGCAAACCTTTTCATCTTACTTGATCACTGGCCTTCTTCTTCTCTAAACACTTTCAAGTTAAATATGCTTCAATCGAAATCAAATTTCATCGAAATGAATATTTTATTGTATAGGGTTTTCCGAAATCACTCAAACTTATCGTATTTTACCACTGTACTAATTCACCCCCTACCCCTCTTAGGACTAAACTGATCCTAATAGTTGGTATCAGAGCTCGGTTATTTCTCTTTTGGATTCACACCCATGAGAAATGACTCTTTATGGCTTTTAAGAGAGTTTTCCGATTGTTTATCCTCTCATGTTTAACGGGACGGACTACACTTATTGAAAAACTTAAATGAGAGTTTTCTTGTTTTCTTTGAATTTGGATTTATGGAACATCATTGAAAATGGTTTTCAACAACCTTCGAAACCTATAAATGAATGGTCGGATTTTAAGAAGAAATTTTTTTCTTTAAATGCAAATGCTATGAATGCCTTATTTTGTGCATTGGATAAAATTGAATTTAATCGGATTTCGACTTGCGAAATGACTTTTGATATTTGCCACAGTATAGAAATCACGCACAAAAGTACTAGTAGAGTCAAAGACTCAAAAGTAAATATTTTAATGCATAATTTTGAGCTTTTCCGAATAGCACCAAGAGATACTCTCGGTGACATGTACGCCAATTTCACGGATATAATCAATAGTCTAAAAGCCCTTGGTAAATCTTTTTCAAATTTTAAACTCATTAATAAGATTTTAAGATCCCTTCTAAAGAGTTGGGATCCAAAAGTAACGACTATATAAGAGTCTAAAGACTTGAACGTTTATTTTCTGGAAGAGTTAATCGGGTCTTTAATGACCTATGAAATAACTCTTGAACATGAAAAACACTTTCCAAAGAACAGGAAGGATTAGACACTTTGAATAAAAGAATACTACTTGAGTGATGACTCAAGTGATGAGGACAATGTTGAGGAACTTGAACTTCTAACATTAAAATTTAAAAAGTTCATTAAACAACAATTGAAAAATACAGATGAACTTAAAAAGAACACCAACTCTTGCTATGAACGCAAGAAGTTGGAGAGCTCCAAAGACGAGTACACAAAAGTGAAGAAGAAGAAAGCGAGCAAAGAAGAACCAAGTGACGAAGCGACGAACTATGCTTTCACGGCTCTCGACAATGAGGTAAGTAACTCACCCAAGGTGCTTTTACCTTACTATGAGATTACTTGATATTTTTCATAAATTGCTTAACTTAGTTTATAGAAAATAAAAAATTATTTTTAAAAATAATTATCATGCTTCTCTTTCTAGCATTTTTGAAAAATTAAAAAGTTGATCATGAAAATTATATATTTTGTGATAAAGAAGTATGATGACGATATTAAAGTTTTATGCATATTATGACTTGAAATTTTGAATGATGCATGCAACATTATGAATGATAATTATATGATTTATGATAATACTTGGACACCTAATAGGATTAATCCTTATGTGTGTATCATGAAAACTTTGAATTGTTTTTCGATTTTAAACACGACGCATGACAATTTTATTTCATGTATGTGTATTTGAAGTAATGATGATTTGAAATCTTATGTTTTGGAATAATATGTTTTTGGTATTAATGGTTTTGACGAAACTTGTTTTTGGATTTATACAATGATACATGTCTTTATGAAATCAATTGCAAAACTAAAAGACTTAACCCATATTGCTTTCATAAATTTTTTAAATGAAAGAAAAATGGTTTTGATGATACTTTGTGTTATATTTGGACTTGATGGTTTTCATGACGAAACTTGTTCTTCGGATTTATAAAATGATGCATGGTTTTAGAAAAAGTTTGAGCATAACTATTGATTTCTCACACTAAGCTAGAATCATGTAAGAAGGAAAACATATTGTTATAACTAATAACAATGAAAGAAAGAGTATTAGAATTAAAATGATTTTGATGATACTTTATGAAATCATTCTTGATTTTATGATATTGTATTTTGGATTAATGTGTCTTAATGATTTTTACGATAAAACTTATGAATTGGTCTTAAACAAAATGAATCACAAAAAAAAAAATAAATAAAGGCATGCATATAAAGACATGTTTTTATTTGATTTGGCGTATAAAGACAAAGGAATGCTTAGACGAAATGATTAAAAAATATATTTCCTATCTTATTGAGATTAAAGAATTTATTTATGATATTTTATGAATCTCATAAATTATGAAAGAGATTTTGATGATGGTTTAAATGTACGAATTGATAATTTTTGTCCCTTGTTTGATACATGAAATTTCTTGATGATTCAATATTTCTTGAATGAGCTTTATCATGATATTGATTTCTCGACATTTGATACTTGAGATTTTTTTTTAGAATCAAGATCTCCTATTTGATCTCTTGAGGTTTTTGTACTATTTACAAAGAAGAGACATATCAAAGTGAATCATAATCTTTATACTTAATGCTTATGATTCTTTAAGATTCTTTATCTCCTAAGATTTATTTTCATTATTTGCTAAAAATAATATTTATCGAAATAATTTATGAATTTTTGGTATTCATGACATGATTTGTTTATGGCTTGTATGCTTCGTGATTAAACTATTTTGAGCCTTTTTATCATTCCCTTCTTTTCGACAATGACAAAAAGGGGAAAGAAAATATATTCATAACTTGACTTTGATAATTGAAACATTACATGCTCAAATTGATTTTTCTCTTATGTTTCAATATTTTTTATATATGACTTTTGATATATCACTTGTCATGATTGATGTAAAAGAAAATTTAATTTTCTTGATATCTTTTATGATAAATCATTATTAAAAAGAATTTATCAAATGAATCATGTTCTTCTTGATTTTACTTGAGCTTTGATATCATATTCTTCATGACATAGAAATGATATGATTTTTTTGCCTTGTATGCATCATGCTATGATTGAAAGATTGATTTAAATTTTTATTGATGTAAATTTATAATTGATATGAAAAGTATATATCATTATATTTTTTCCTTCTTTTTGACAATGACAAAGGGGGAGAAGGAATTGCTAGCTTGTGCATCACAAAGTAAAATTGCTAGCTTGCACACTTCAATGAAAAAGATTTGCTAGCTCGATCATTGCAAAGAAAGAACTTGCCATCTAGAAAATTGCTAGCTTGCAAAGGCAAAACTAAGTTGCACTTCTCAAAAGAGAAAAAAACAAGTGTTATCTTGCCTATCGTGAGAAACAAAGTACAAACTTGCATATCTCAAGAAGCAAGTGAAAAATTACTATGCTTGAACTTAAAAAATTATCTTGATTGAATGTTATAAATCTAGCTTAAATGTTATAAAATTTGCATATCTTTTAATCTTGCTAGATACCACTTCTCCTTTTTGTTAATGATAAAGGGTGAGAAGTAGATTTATGACTTCATGCATTGTAATGATGATTGAATATTTTGAAATATTACATGATGATTTTTTATGACATGTTACTTGGATTTTTTTGAAATCCAAGGGTTCTATCAATATGATATAATTGATAGGGGAAGTTTGTTTAAACTCTGGGAGTTAAAGTTAACTATGTCATCAATTAGTTGTCATCATAAAAAAGGAGGGGATTATTGAATCTCGAATTTTGATGATGAAACTAATTGATTATATTTTGGTGATTTAACTGTGTCTTGAGTTACACAGGTCTACTCTCGATCAGGATTAGATAATTGAAGCAGAAAGAGTCGACGTTGCACTGGAGGAGAACACATCAGATGATTAGACGTTTAGTCGAAGGTCCAGTTGACGATCGACAGAAGACTTCGAACAAAGAAATTGGGCATCGGGCCAAGAAGAGCAAAGTTACACCAAAGAGATTGGAGTTGTGGAGGTCAACTACCGATTGGGTAACAGGCCATAAGAGAGAACGATGCGCTGAAGAAACGTACGAAGCTCCGATGGACTAATGACATGTCGGACAACTAATTATGATTCACTTTATAATAATTATCTAAATCAAAGTAGGATTAAATTAATTAGATTATAATTGGGCCAGCCTAGTTAGAGACTAGTTGGGCCCGTACCCGGATAGGTTTGGGCCAAACTCAAGGCCCAAACAGGATTGTTGAACCTTGTCTAGTGGTGGCACCGCTAGACTGGGGCGGTGGTACCGCCTAGGGTTTAGTCTCTTAGGTGGTTTGGGTGGTGGTACCACCTAGTGTTAGTGTACATAGGCGATGGTACCGTTGGCTAGGCGGTGGTACTGCCCAATACACTAATAATGGCAGAAAGCCTGGGTGGTACCATTGCCCACTGCTAGTAACCCGAAAATTCGAGATGATTCAAATTTGAGCTCCAAATTTGAATTACCTTGAGGGCTATAAATCACCCTCTCATCCATTGTTAGATTGTACATAAAAACTGAGAAAGGAAGAGGGAAAACTCTACTGTAACAATATCAAAATCCTCCCTCTAATTCTTAAGTGTGATTTAGAGTAAAAGAGGGGTAAGAGGCCTTATAAAGGTTATCTCCTGAGCCTGTCAAAAGGAGAAAGCACTGTAAGAGAGTTAGTCTTCACCCATTAGAAGGAAGACAACTAGTGGAAGCCGGTGGTATCAAATGAAGAGGAATCAAGAGTGGACGTAGGTCGGATGATCGAACCACTATAAAAATCGATTTGCATTTCTGTTCTTGCTATTTATATTTTTGTAAACCTTTTCATCTTACTTAATCACTGCCCTTCTTCTTCTCTAAATGCTTTCAAGTTAAATACGTTTCAATTAAAATTGGATTTCATCGAAATGAATATTTTATTATACGGGGTTTCTGAAATCACTTGAACTTGTCGTATTTTATCGCTGCACTAATTCACCCCCCCTCTCTTAGTGTCGAACTGATCCTAACACCACTGCCCAATCTTGGTGGTGCCACCACCTAACATGGCTCTAAGTTACTGTTTGGGCCAAACCAGTCCTAATTCGGGCCCAATTAGCCCCTAATTGAGTTAGTGGATTACCTCCTAATCCTAACTTAATCTAAGTCCTAACTACGATAATTAAGGCATTAACTAAGCATTCTATGTATGTTATGTCAATTTTTCTTTCGATGAAATCTTGATAAGATTTCAACGATCTTCTAGTGGGCTTCCAGTAGACTTTTGGGGATCTTCTGACGGACTCCCGGCAAGCTTCCGACGAACTTCTCGGTGAACTCCCAACGAACTCTCGGTGAGCTTTCGATGAACTCTCGGTGAGCTTTCGATGAACTCTCGGCGAGTTTTTGATGAACTCTCGGCAAACTCTCGACGAACTCTCGGCGAGCTTCTGATCTTTGACTCCGGCCCAATATCTACTTTATACCTTATTCATGATCGTAGTTAATCTTGTATCATTTTTCTCAACATATAGATTAGATCAATAATTTATCAATTGATTTCATCATCAAAATCTGATATTCAACACTCTTGGTCTCTCTTCCTCCTCTTGGGTGTTTCGTCCCCACCTTCTCCCACTTCGTCTTCTCTGTGCCCTCTCCTATCGCACTTACAACGTGGTAGTCTAGGTCTCCCTCACCTCTGCCTTCGACCTCTCCTGCCTATATCCCTCCTCCTACGTCCACTACTACGGCCTGTCACTTTATCTTTCTCGACAAGATGGATCTTAATCCTTTTTTAAACTTAAATTACATGTGTTATTATATTAATAATTTATTATAGTCAGCATACCATATAAACAAACTCTAATATCTGCTAATTCAGACTTGATGAGAGAGGCTTATATGTTACGTTTTTTAAAATATATGAGTTATTCTAAACCATAAAAACTTAAGTGGTCCATGGCCAAAACCACAAGGATTAAAATGGATTTTAATATTTTTTTAAACTTAAATTATATGTGTCATTATATTAATAGTTTATTATGAGTCAGCATGTCACGAAAGAAGATTCTAACATTTGTTAACTTGGACTTCATGGGGGAGGGACTTAATGCTACGTTTTTGAAAATATAAAAGTTATTTTAGATACGAATAAATCATAAGAACTTAAGTGATCCATGACCAAAATCACAAGGGTTAAAATGTACCTTAATCTTATATTTTTTTTCATAAATTAAATTTTTTTTTCATTTTGTAGTACAAGAATTCGAACCTTTGATTTAGAGAGAATAAAGTACACCAACGATAAACTAATTGGTTAGGTTGTAACAATTTACCCCTTAACTTATGTGAGTTGGGTAAAAGATTGAGTTTATTGACTTACTATCCTCTTAAACTCATGGATAATTTGACGGTTCTGATCCTTTTAAAATCACATCTTTGTCAAACCTTGTATTAATAGACACTTGAGAAGCGAAAGACGAAAATAGAGTAATGGTTCCTATACCGATGATTAAGTTCATCAGGACTGTTGTTGGAGGTTGCTGAGAAGTTCGTTGGGAGCTCATCGAAAATTTCGTCAGGAGTTCGCTGAGAAGTTCGTTAGGAGTTCACTGGAGCTCGCCGAGAAGTTCGTCAGAAGCTCGTTAAGAAGCTCATCGGAGTTTGCCAAAGAAGATCATCGAGAGTTCTAAAGCTTGCCGGGAGTCCGCTGGAAGATCGTCGAGAATCCATCGGAAGATTGCCGAAAGCTTGTTGGAATTTTACTGGAAGAACATTTGACCTATCGGACTTCACTTGCTTAGATAAATGTCTTAATTATCATAGTTAGGATGTAATTTAAGTTACGGTTGAGAGATAATCCCACTAACTCAGTCAGGGGCCAATTGGGCCCCAATCAAGACTGGTTTGGGCCAAACTAATGGCCCAAATAGTATCCTGGATCCTGTCTAGCGGTAGCACCGCCAATACTGGGTAATGGAACTGCCTAGAGCTTAATCTCCCAAGAGATCTGGGCGGTGGTACCACCCAGACTAGGCGATGGTACCACCCAGATTGAGCGATGGTACTGCCTAAGTCCAGTAGCCGAGACTCTGTCTGGCGAGACTAGACAGTTTTATAGCCAAAAGAACAATGTTCCTCGAGAAGGAACACATTCTTAGTGGAGACAGTGGGAGCATGATAGAGTTGAGCGAGGTTGGAGAACCTAGCTCAAGCACTGTTCCACAGCTAGAGTCTGTTCAGGTATGTCGCACACAAGTTTTGACTTTATATAGGTTCAAAAGAGTATCTCATCCTCTTAAGAGATATGTGGGACATATCAGATGAGAGGATATTGAGGATATTAATCCTCAAACTTACGAGAAGTTATTACGAGTATAGACTCCGGGACTTGACAAAAAGCCATGATTTCAGAGATGGATTCTATGTACTCTAATAAGGTTTGAAACCTAGTTGATGCACTTGAGGGTATCATACCCATTGGTTGCAAGTGAATCTTTAAGAAGAAGATCGGAGTAGATAGAAAGGTGGAGACCTATAAAGTAAGGCTAGTGGCTAAGGGGTATCGTTAAAGCCAAAGTGTTGAGCATAATGAAACCGTCTTACCCATAACTATGCTAAAAGTCATCTGAATTCTATTGGTTATTACAACATACTATGATTATGAGATCTGGTAGATGGATATGAAAATTACATTCTTTAATGACAACCTCGAGGAGGAGGTGCATATGATATAACTTGAGGGATTCATGTACAAGGACAGTTCAAATAAGGCATGCAAGTTGCTTAGATCCATCTATGGACTAAAGCAAGCTTTTCGAAGTTGGAACATAAGATTTGATGAGACGATCATATCTTATGATTTCGTTAAGAATGAAGATAAGTCTTATGTATACATGAAGGTATGTGGGAGTACTATCGCCATTTTAGTGCTATATGTGGATGACATCCTGATCATTGGGAATGATATAGAAATGCTCTCCATAGTGAAGTCTTGGCTATCTAGACACCTCCATGAAAGACTTATGGAAAGCATCCTACATATTAGGGATTCAGATCTATAGAGATAAATTCAAGAGAATGCTTGGCTTGTCCCAATTCGGGTACATAGACATCATTGTCAAAAGGTTTGATATGAAAAATTTCAAAAAAGGTCTTGTATTGATAAGACATGAGATATTGCTTTCTAGGAGTATGTCCCCAAAGACTCCTAAAGAAAGGGCAAACATGGATATGATACCCTATATCATAGTGATAGGGTCTATCATGTATGCTATACTATGTACTAGACCTGATATAGCACATGCTCTGAGTATCACGAGTAGGTATCAGGCGGATCCAGGCTTGGAGAATTGGAAAGCAATAAAGTGTTTCCTTAAGTACTTGAAAATGATTGAGGATCTTTTACTAGTATATAGAGAAAGTAGCCTAAGGGTTGAGGACTATACGGACTCAAGCTTTCAATCTGATGTCGATGATAGCAAGTCTAATTCAGGGTATGTGTTCACCCTGAATGAAAGTGTAGTATGCTAGAAAAGTTCCAAGCAAGATACTATTGCTGACTCAACCACAAAGGTGGAGTACATTGTTGTGGTAGAGACGACAAAGGAGGGAGTCTGAATGAAGAAATTCATCACAAATCTAGGAGTCATGTTGGGCAGCAAGGAGTTGATTCCCTTATATTGTGATAACTATGGGGCGATTACTTAAATGAGGGAACCCATGTCTCATCAAAAGTGCTTTGAGGAGGTTTCAACTTATTAGAGAGATCATGGTTCGAAGAGATGTAGTTGTAAAAAAAGTTCCATCCAAATATAACATCGCAGATCTACTAACGAAGTCGTTATCTTAGATTATCTTTGAGCATCAAAGAGATCTAATGGGGATCAGACACATAGGTGATTGGCTTTAGATTAATCACGTGAGTGATGACACCTATAACATTCTGCGTCAATCTCTTTGCTTATGATTATTGGCATTTTCTCACATTATCTAGATGTATATTATGAGGTCCTTAGATCTGTGCAATGGGAATCGGATCATGATGAGATCGATTCACCTTTAAACATATACCCTAAATAATCCCGATCATAGATTACTTGAGAGGGACATCGAGAGAACCGATTAGAGTGGTATGCTATATACTCGTCCATATGATGGAGGTGGTTAGTCTCATAGTTACTCGTGTGGGGACACTAAAGATACAATGTAAGTGCTCATTGAAAAATGAGTTTACTAATTGATTCGCTTACGAAATGCTAGATGGTTAATGATACATATTGTCAGATAACGATTCTGTAGTCCTAGTAGTGTATCTAGTCCTTAGACTTAAGACATCAAGGATATCCTATATGAGTACTCTACTCTTTGATTCCGAGCTTATAGGTTTAGAAGTTCTAGATCGAGTACAACTAGTTATTGGGAGTGACAACTAACCTTATGAGGGCTATTGAGTATCAATAGAGGATTATCCACTCTCGGTATCATGAGAGAAATATTTCATGTGTTCTTGCTCAAATAAATCTCTAGCTAGGGTCATTCGGATTGAGAGAGAAAGAGTTCTCCAGAAGAATCCGATTAAAGTGAGACTCAAGTGAAAATTATATGGGCCTGATAGCACCATGTCCGGTATACGATCTCTGGGATATTAGATGGATGAGGAACTGTAGGTATATGGTAATTGAAGATAGATATGTTCAAAGGATTGGATTTCTCTATATCGTTTGGGGACTACGACGTAGTGGCATAGTACGTCCGCAATCGATAAATTGAGTTTCATTAATTCACTGAGTCAGAAGAAGTTCTGATAGGTATAACTAAGGTAGGTGTTGTAACGAGTAGAGGTTCGGATATGAGATATCCGTTAGAGCCCCTATCTTATTGGATATCCAATAAGCCCCTGAATTATTGGATTCCATGGATGAGAGATCCAATAAAAGATTATTAGGTAGAGACTTATTAACCTAAGAGGCTTAGGTAATTGGATGGAGATCCAGTACCCAATAGGGTAAGATCTATTAGGGTTAATAAGGGCCTCTATAAATAGGAGAGACCAAATACCCATATGCTAGAGTTTTCTTTGTAACCACCTTTTATTCTCCTCTCCCCAGTGAGGAGCATCTTCGCAGTCCCTGCTGTGTGGATCATTGCTACAGAGGAGGATGCTTGACCTTTTTCATCCTCCCCCACGGATTTACAAGAATTCAGGGATATACGATCTCCCTAGGTATAATCTTTCTTATATACGTAGTTTTTTTTATTCATGGATTTTTATGCATCGATCACATCGATCTTCACACGATGATGAAACATTTTCACGAAAATCTAGGACTTTGTGTTTTCTGTTCTTCCGCTGCGCATGTGATAACGTCCGTAGATTTTCCAACAAACTCAGACTTGACGAGAGAAGCTTATATATTATATTTTTTTTAAAAATGTAAGGATCATTCTAAATACGAGTAAACCATAAGGGTTTAAGTGGTCCATGGCTAAAATCACAAGGGTTAAAATGAACTTTAATCTTTTTTAAATTTAAATTATGTGTCATTATATTAACGGTTTATTATGAGTCAGCATGTCACGTAAATATATTATGATGTTTGTTAACTCAGACTTGACGGGAGAGGCTTAATGTTATGTTTTTGAAAATATAGAAGTTATTTTAGACACGAATAAACCATAAAGATTTAAGTGTTCCATAATCAAAATCACAAAGATTAAAATGGATCTTAATCTTATTTTTTTTCAAATTAGTTTTTTTTTCATACTCTAGTACGAGAATTCACCCTTCAATTTAGAGAGAATAAAATACATCACCAATCGACTAATTGGTTAGGTTGTAACAATTTACCCCTTAATGTATGTGAGTTTGGTAAAAGATTGAGTTTATTGACTTAATATCCTCTTAAATTGTAAATTCATGGATAATTGGACAGTTCTGATCATTTTTAAATTACATCTTTATCAAACCGATGATTAGAGAGATGATAAGGGAGTAATGGCTCCCATACCGATGATTACGTTAGTTTGTAAGGCATAGATGATTAAGTTCTCGGTACTAATTAGATCGACAGATGCCAAATTCTTATCCACAAGATCGTATCTACAGCTGTGTTGACTAGTTAAGCTGTGGCCATCTTTAGATGGTTGGAAAATGCTTATAACTCATCAACAATTAGTGTTGTTGAAAGGAGACTTAAGTGCAGTTAAACCGAGTCGTTAATGGATAAAATTCGTATTAAACCAAATTATCGATGGATCAAATTAAACACTGACGGTGAAGGGTGGATTGACAGAATGTAGATCGGTCGAGGGGAGCAGCTTTAAAAATGAACTCGTGGTTGTTTAGGGAAGACTTAAGCAAGCTGCTGCAATGGCCATCCAACATCTTATAATTGAAGCAATAAGACTTTGATGAAGTATTGACGTTGGAGGAGGATCCTCCGTGGCACCTTATCAATATCTTTCAAAATTTTATTTTTATTATATGAAAAATTCATGAGAATAGAATTTTCTCATGGGAGACCGGTTGACCACTTATGCGAATCACGTAGGTTGGATCAAATGTGGAATGTCAATTGATCATCCGATCTGCATTCGTTGTTACGTTCGGATGAGCTTGGTCAAAGTTATGTTAGTACTTTTTTTAATTTTACTTTTTGAAAAACAATTCGTGGGTGCTTAGGATTTATCTTATTTCAATCGGTTTGTGATTACACTTTAATCTAGTTTGAAAGCACCAGTTTGGTTCGGATTTTGTGATTTGATTGGGAGCCTCAACCGTCCATTTAATTTAGTTGGAGGAGGCAAAGCCTAAGCTCGATTAGCCATGCAATGTTGAGTACATTATCTGAATGAACATGACAGCTCAAATCAAGATGCTTTCTGCAAGCTAAAGGCTGTAATTGAAGCCCCAGTCCGAAACATGAGATATAGACCGATCTTTAAACAATGGCAAAAGAATGTTGCCTTACGATCACATCTTATGTTATATATATTATTAGTTCTGACCAAGCCTTTTAAGACATGCTTGTTGGCCGCCCACGTGTCATTCGTGGATTTGATTTTGATTATCTTACACTAGAAGAATATTAACTGAGAAAAAAAATCCCTATATACATGATTTCAACTTTTTAAAATCAGATTATTCGATCATCATAATTTTCTGCACTCAGATCCGATTTTTTTTTTTTTTTTGGGTAACAAGCATAATTTCTTCACTGGCTAACGTTACATGTATGTCGACATATCTCAATAATTAGATTGTGATGTACAAGAAGTCTTTTCGGTTCACATAAAAACAAAAACATGGTTTCCAATTAGCCATACCAAAGTGGACCCCTCATATTATTAGGTTTGTGATTTGTGAGAGAGAAAAAAAGTGAAATATGAGAGTATAAAAAAAAATTGTGGAAACGTATCACCGAGTCAGTTTACGAGATTAAATAAATTGATTTTTTTTGTTTTTAATGTTTAATTTTGGTTTCTTTGAATGATTGGACTTCAAAATTAGGTTTTAGTTTGCTTTTTATTGTTACTCCCCCTTCGTTTCACGGCCATACGCGTCGATATCGTGAACGCGGCGTGCTATTCCAAACGCGCACATAATACGCGTACCGCGCACGCGCAAGACCAAGTGTGACACATGCGTTTCCACTTGTTTCTTCAGTCGTCGCCACGTCGCCGCGTGAGGTGGCGCCTGAAGTCTTTCGGCGTGGGCCTTAGCGTTTCCCTTGTCGGTATACCCGTTCAAAGTAACAAACTTGACGCCTTGTGCTTCCGAGCCTCGGGAACCGTGCCAATCCATACCCATCCCTCCGTTCTCTCTGGTGATCGTTCGTCTTCCCCTCGTCCGTCCGTCGCGGGGCTTCTCTTCGTCCGCAACGGGAACTCGGATCCCCGTCTTCGATCAGGTGACCGCGTTTCTTTGGTTCTTATGGTGATCGGTGATCATTCTGTATGTATTGATCGTCTCCGTGGTTCAGTCTTTGGGCTTTCGACCAAGTTTTGCTTGGAAATTTCCTACTGTGGGGAGGAAAACAGGAGCGTGATGATGGTTTTCGTTTCTTTTCTGGTCTTTTCTGGAGCATCACTGGCGGCAGTGATCGAACCGTCGCGCGCCCCCTTTTTCCCAATTTTTTTTGTTTAGGGTCTTCAGCTTTCGAGCAATCACCCAGAATCATTATCACGTCGTTCTTATGGCGTTATTTTGTAGCAAGCGTTGATTTTTTATGTTTTTATTCTTATTTTCAGAAAGAAATTAGAATTATGGGCTACAATTGATGGTTAGTGTAATTGCTTAGCTGTTATCCTGTTTCTTTGGTGATTCTTATTGTTTTCTTTACAAGCTTGGATTAAGTCCGGAGAGAGGGAAAGAGAAGGAAGAGACGATTTTGAAGAATTGTGGTTGATTTTTTGTTTATGTGTTGTCTAATCTTTTCAGAGGTTCTGCTGATATGGCTGGTGGGAGTCCTGCGTCCGTAGATTTAGAGGTGTGGTTCAATAGCCTCATAGTTTCAGGTGCCGGGGGGAAGATGGAGAGGTCAGCAGTGGCTATTGCAGGTTGGAAGGACCTACCTACGGAGCTGCTGGTTAGAATTCTTTCGCTTCTCGATGATAGCACTGTGTTTGTGGCTTCCTCTGTTTGCAAAGGCTGGAGGATTGCCCTGTGCCTGGGGCTTACAAGTTTCTCCCTGTCATGGTACTGATTACTCTGTTTCTTGTTTCTTCTTTCTATTTGTCCCTAGTGTTCACTCCCTGCCAAATGCTGGCCCTGTTAGAGTTGTTGCCTATTGATCGGTAGGTGAAGTCATGGATTTTTGGGAGTAATACTGCTGAATTATAGATGAAGTGACCACCAGCAACAATTTATATTGTGTTTACAGTTAATATAAATTTTCTTGTGGAAGATCTGTAGGTGTTTTCATTGAACAATAGTTATATAGCTGGTCAAATAGGTCTTTTTGATAACTAGAAATGCAATTTCACTGTTGCAGGTGCAAAAATAACATGAACAATCTCGTGCAATCAG
The DNA here is from genome assembly GCA_024322285.1 of Musa beccarii. Classification (NCBI taxonomy): domain Eukaryota; kingdom Viridiplantae; phylum Streptophyta; class Magnoliopsida; order Zingiberales; family Musaceae; genus Musa; species Musa beccarii. The sequence continues at coordinate 31,600,435 of CM044399.1, read as the reverse complement.
TCATCCCCAAGTTTGTGAAGCTGCAGGTTTTATCTCTTCGACAAAATTACAGACTTCAACTTGAGGATGGTGCTGTTGAGACAATTTCTAATTATTGCCATGACTTGAAGGATTTAGACCTTAGCAAAAGCCGTAAACTGAGCGATCGCTCTTTGTACAATTTGGCCCATGGATGCCCCTGTCTAACAAAGCTCAACATCAGTGGGTGCTCAGCTTTTAGTGATTCTGCCCTTGCACATCTAGCTAGTTCCTGTAGAAACCTAAAATATTTGAATCTTTGTGGATGTGTGAAGGCTGCATCTGACAAAGCTCTACAGGTGTGGTACTTTCATTTGGTTTGATCAGCTTTTTGTATCTTTTGAGATTTTTGTCCTCCTTCAACCTACTAGATATTTGGGTGCAGGCTATTTCATACCATTGCAATGGGTTGCAATCTTTGAATCTGGGTTGGTGTGACTGTGTCACTGACAAAGGAGTTACCAGTTTGGCCACAGGCTGCCCCGATCTTTGGTTTTTGGACTTGTGTGGTTGTGTCCTTATCACAGGTAATTTACCTTGATACATTTTTATTAATATGTAGAAGTGACAGCAGTTGTAAAGAATCCATCACTAGAAAAAGGATTTTCTCTTTAATTCTAAAATATCTGAGTACGGTACATGTAATTATCCATGATATTTAGAAAACTTATGTCTGCCTGTGCTTTAAACTTGTGGTCTTTGTAGTCACATATTGTTGATGAACTAGCTATTTGTTGTTAATAGCTTTTGCATTTGTAATATTTATGAGGTGCAATGTGCCTTTTGTAACCATGGATCACCCAAGACCTCAGATGGTGTAACTATTATATCTTAGATTTTTCATTTTGTTAAATTGGGCGGGCCTTGGTACAATAGTAAAATTGCTCCTTTACAATTTGGGAGATCAGGGTTTGAGTCACAAAAATAGTCTCTTTAAATATTTAAAGGTAAGACTACGTATATTAACCATCCCAAACCCCGCATTGGCAAGAGCCTCATGTGCTGGTTGTGCCCCTTTTTTATTTTTTCATTTTGTTAAAACTTCCGTTCCCATCAATCAAATTAATCCGAAAGTTAATGTGCATTCACCATGTATACAGTCCAGCCTTTTGTTTTCCCCAACACTCATATCAAAGCAAAAAAAAAAAAAAAAAAAAAAAAAAAAAAAAAAATCTACCTTTGACATATAGCCATTGATCATATATGCTGGAGTAATTGTTAATTGTTAACTGATGGCCGGAGTTTCATAATCAGCAATATTGATTTCCAAGCATGGTATCTCCTGGTGTTACATGTATCAATTGCATTACCTGATGTTCTGGGAAACTAGTGTACACATAAATTTGTTGACATGAACATATATGACCTTTTTAAGGATTATTTATTTACATAATATATAAAACTAGCAAAGAAATCAAAATAATTAAACTAAATCCAGAAGACATGTCCAAACTTGTAACTTGTGTATGAAACTCTGAGTACAGAATCCATTCAGCAATGGTAGAGAATCCTAACTCTATGGGAAAGAAAATATTGGATGGTCAATAGAGAGGGCTGGTGCAAAATGAACAGTTTGGATGAAAAACAAAAGCATGCACAATGAAGCAGTATGGTCATTTCTTCAGTGGAATACTATAGGTTGAGATGACAAAATAAACTACTACTTATTTTAATTTACCTACTTCATTCTCTTTTTTGTAATTTCTTTGTCCACTTTAAAATTATTGTATCGCTATAATAACAGCATAAAAGGATGCATGATGACCTATAGTTTGGTCCATGGTACTGCTGTCTTGACATAAATACGGCAAGAGATCTGTGTGGATGGCCAGTGCAGGAGTGGCTACTAAAAAGCCTCAACTCTGCAAGCAGATATGCTCTTCCCATGAACCAATAAAAGTTCACCTTTGTAATGGACCCATCTAGCTGACCTGAAATGGGTGGGAACTATGGCTTGGTATTTTCAAAAACCCTCAAGTAATATTCTCAGTATTTTGATTATTTGTGAAGCATAAATGTTCAATACTATGGAATATCATGTCTGCTCTGCTGAAACTGCACTACTGCATATACTGTAAATCTATAAATGAGATATAAACTTAGCATACACCAAGTTGGAGAAGTTTGATCAGTGAGGGCTCACACGTTTAAGCTAACAGGAAAAACTAATGAAATTCATATCTGAATATATAAATGAACACCACATAAAATGTGTTTTATATGCTCTCCTGCATGAACAAACTTTCGATTCTCTGATGGCCATGAATTTCCCAATTACTGCACTTCAGAGACCATTGGACAGATTCTTTGTATTTGTTTGGATGAAGTTTTTCACCAAGTGTAACCCAATCTGTTCAATTGGAGTCTGTTGCATGTCTTTACTCTTATTTTATAAGCACATGGTTATTCACCATCACCATTATATATTCCCTTAAAATAAACATTTCTTTTTTCTTTCAGGTTTTCATGTCTTCTATTTGCTTTGTTATTGCAGATGAAAGTGTGATTACACTAGCAAATGGTTGTCCTCATCTAAGATCTCTGGACTTGTATTACTGCCAGAACATCACCGACAGGGCTATGTACTCGCTAGCAAATAGCCATGTGAACCATAACCATGGATCACGGCGAATCAGCAGTATTGACAAGGGTGGTTTGATGAACCTCAATATCAGCCAGTGCACAGCTTTAACACCACCTGCTGTTCAAGCTGTCTGTAACTCATTTCCGGAACTGCATACCTGCCCTGAGAGGCATTCACTCATCATCAGTGGCTGTCTCAGCCTTACTTCTGTGCACTGTGCTTGTGCCATCCAAGCCAACCGAGCAAGTAGGACTGCTTTGGCAAGCCATGCTTACTGAACATCAACAAATGTGTGATTTCAACAGCTAAGTAAAGATCAAAGCTTTATAAAGCTTTATGTGACGTGCATTTGTACAAGATTGCTTTACTGAATATGATGGATCTGGATACTTATATCGCTTCCTAGTTTCTGAAGACTTCGAACCTTGGTTTTGTGTGGGGACTCTGAGCAAGTGTACATTGCATAGATTGCGTCACATCTTGTGTACATAGCTAATTAATGTCCTAAATAAGTGTACTCAGAATCTTAGCTCGACTTCACTCGAGCATTGCTTTGAACCTATAAGTGGTGCAAGCCGAAAGGCACATGCTAGGTTTTTAATACTATGATAAAACCGATATCTTTCAGTATATATCAACGCCCAGAGAAATGGTGTGAAGTTTGTAAATGTCCCAGTGTCCTTGTTGGTTTGTGTTCAGTCTTGGGGCTGAAATTTCAGATTCAAATATTACTTAAGACTGCAATTTCAGATTCAAATATTACTTTTTGTCTTCTTGGGTGTGTTTGTGTTCAGTCTGGCAGCTTTGGAGCTTTGAGCAATGGGAGAGACGTCGGCTGTGATGAACACAACTGGTCTCAGAGTTTCTGCTGGTAAGGGTTTGCCATTTCTTTCATGAATTAACTAAGAAGCATCTGTTGGTGTAATCTACATGAGAGGATGCTTACGATATTAGTAGAAAATTATGCTGCAAGTGTAGAATTGTAATTAAGTTCCGGATTTGTCTGCACAGGCTCACGGGAAATCTGCTGTCTTTTGGCTGGTTGGCTGGCTGTCTTATAGATCACTTGGATGATCTTTGTCGTGTCCCATGGTTGCTCATCTGTTTCAAGGAGCTGTTTGTCTGAGGAGGTTGTCGTCGATGAAGTTTATAGCCTGATGGCAAAGGGAGCTGGTGACTTATAACGAGATAGTTTTATCCGTCTTGCAACGACCTTTTTCATGTGATGGTTTCGTGAGCTAAGATGTCTGTTCTCGGTCATAGAAGAATACATCTCGGATCTTTTACATAGAGTTTGAAGGTTTGACGGGAGTTCTAAAGCGACCACCTTAAACATAGTGAAATTGATGAATGATGGTTCTGAAGCGCCTGATGGCAAAGGCAGCTCTAAAGCGCCTGATGACAGTTCTGTCATGGAAGAATACGTCTCGGATCTTTTACACGCAGTTTGAAAGTTTAACGGGAGTTCTAAAGCTGGAAAGGTTGTATCGACATCTGAATTCTTTTTACACAGATTTTGAAAGTTTGACCGGAGTTCTAAAGTTGGAAAGGTGCAAGACACCTGAATTCTTAAGTTGAGTGTAAAGAAAACGAAGAAAAAAATGTATAGGGGTCAAGCGGCCCTTGAGAGCTTCGATGTATATCTAAATGATATGTTCATATTTTTAACATTTAAGGTTGAAATATATGCTTTTCAAAATATATCATTTATAATATTTTATGAAATTTTGATTGAGCATACATAGGAATGATTTGATGTTTATTCTAAACATATTTTATAACAAAAAGACATAAATCTTTGAAATAATAAGGTAGAGTGTATCAACGAATGAATTTAAATTATAATAATAAATATATTAAATGTAATGATTGAATTTTAATTGCCTTAAGTGAATCTTAAGACTTGAATGGGTTTGACCCTGATTTAAATAGAAAATTTTAAATTTTAAATATTATATATATAGAAGATAATAAAGTACTTAGGCACGGATGGAGTAATAAAAAATAAATAAAAATATAAATGAAAGAGGAGTGTTATACTAAAAATGTTAACATACATAAGTGAGATTGAAAGATAAGATTAGATAAAAATATCATTTTTATCAAATCAAATTAAACTCAATTGAAGTTACTACAACCTTATAATTATATTAATAAAAGAAAAAAAATCTTAAGTAACCACTTAAACTTCTATCTTATTTTAGTCACATCTTTCTTACCAACCTAATAGCCCACAACTCTTTCTCTCTCTTTTTTTTTATAATAATTTTCTCAATTTTTCTCACAAAGGTTGAGAAATATCAACACTAAGGAAAGGTTGAGATAAGAAGAACTTAATTTTTCTCTTATCTCGGCTTTTTTCATGAGGCTGGAAACCTCAACTCTAAGGAAGGTTGAGGTAAGGAAAACGCAATTCTTTCCTTACTATATCTAAGATTTTAATTTTATAAATTATAGATTGATTTTTTTGCTACTTTTAAGTAACCTCGACTTTAAATTTATATTTAATTTTTAGCTATATTTTGTATAAATCTCTATAGTTCTAAGGCTTCTAATATGATTTTAATTTGAGATTGGTATACAGAGTTAGTTATGAGTGTCCTAATACTCAAAATCTCTTATTTTCTAAGAAATGATCCTATTTGAGCTAAATTGGCTGCCTTAAGGATATGAGTAAGCTTTAAAAGGTTCTCTTAAGGTTATGTAAAATTTAGAATTGAGTAAATATCACATCTGTGCACCAAGATATGAGGATTACAAACTCAAATAGTCCCAACCTAGTTTCAGTAGAATAGAAAACACGTTGGTAGTTGAATTAGGGGGGTAATATAGCCTCCAAATGATTCTACTTTAAGCTAAAAATTAGTATGTATTTAGTTCTATATGTCTCCTAGTTTTTTATAAAATTTTATGAGAATTTAATATCGTTTAATAGCTAAAATGGTAAAATAAAACTTTTTTATTGAATTAGGTATGTATCAAAGGCGTAAGAATATTTAGGAGCATATCAATCACAAATGAAACTTTTCGAAGCATATCAATGAAGTTTAAAATGTTTTAGAGCATATCAAGGACATAAGAAATATTTTGGAATATAACAATGAAGTATGAAATGTTTCGGAGTATATCGAGGGCAAATAAAATATTTCGAACATAACAATGATGTATGAAATGTTTCGAAGCATATCAAGGGCATATGAAATATTTCAGAGCATATCAAGAGCAAATGAAATATTTTGAAATATAACAATGATGTATGAACTGTTTTAAAGCATATCAAAGGCACATGAAATATTTCAAAATATATTAATGATGTATGAAATGTTTCGGAGTATATCAACGGTATATAAAATATTTCAGGGTATATCAATGACGTATGAAATATTTCGGAACATATCAAGGGCAAATGAAATATTTTGGAATATAACAATGACGTATGAAATATTTCGGAGCATATCAATGACATATGAAACATCTCAGAGCATATCAATGGCATATAAATATTTCGGAGCATATCAAGAGTAAATGAAATATTTTAGAATATAACAATGACGTATGAAATATTTCAAAGCATATCAAAGACAAATGAAACATTTTGAAATATATTAATGATGTATGAAATGTTTCGGAGCATATCAATGGAATATGAAATATTTTGAAACATATCAATGATGTATGAAATGATTTAGAGCATATCAAGTGTAAATGAAATATTTCAGAATATAATAATGACGTATGAAATGTTTCAAAGCAAATCAAGGACAAATAAAATATCTTCGAATATATCACTGACATATGAAATGTTTTAGAGTATATCAAGAGCAAATGAAATATTTAGAAACATCACAATGACATATGAAATGTTTTGGAATGTATCAACGGCATATGAAATATTTTGGAGCATAACAATGGCAGATGAGATATTTTAGAATATATTTCAAAGCACAACAATGGCATATGAAATATTTCAAAGTATATCAATGGCATATGAAATTTTTCAGGGCAAATCAATGACGTATGAAATGTTTCGGAGCATATCAACTACATATGAAATATTTCGAAATATATCAATGACGTAAGAAATATTTTAAAGTAAATCAAGAGCAAATGAGATATCTCAGAACATATTAATGACGTATGAAATGTTTCGAAGCAAATGAAGGGCAAATGAGATATCTCGGAACATATCAATGACGTTACATTCATTTCATTCTCATCCGAAGAGCACATTCAAATACATAAGCAATGCTTTGGATATCATAACAAAAACATAGAGGGTGCTGTGGGATCACATTCATAATATGGTTCATTCATTTCTGGATGACCACCAAACATAAGTCTCCTATGTTGGGAGCTCCATCCACCTACGTCTGAGTGAAGTCAATGGGGGCTAGCAGAGCAATCGCGAGGCTCTCAACACATACCTTTTACCATTTTTGGCAAAGGTCCAAATTATTCCACAAGACACTAGAGTACAAAAGGGCAGTGTGAACAATAAAATTGGCATATATCAGAAGCACATGCGGAACAACGAAACATACATGTGCCTATACGAAACAATTCGATACAAATAGAAACTTTGCATAATAGATTCAGGTATACAAATAACTGAAGGACATAGTATATAAGAATTCAAAACAATAACATAAAACTCAAATTGAAGGAAGGGTTTTAGCTAAAATCAATTTCCAAAGAGATGAAACAATAATAGGCAATATTGACAAAAGCTTGATTCTGACAGAATTCGAAAGGCACATTGCATGAACTATCTGCATGACCAAATATGCTCCAATTTACTCGAAATAGGTGTCATTTGAAAGATATATTAATTTAGTTTTAGATAAATCTTTTGCATGAATTAGAGTTTCCAACAAGGAGTTATAAAGAGTTTAGCAACCAAAGGCTAGAGTACATCATCTTTATTTTGCAGAATTTATGGAGATGATTAGAATAGATGTTTAAATAGGCATTTGTCTCTCAAATCTTTCAATATTAGTATCAAAAGAAAGATCTATGAGTCTAGTTTCTTATAAAATAGGATTTCCTATAATCAGATTCTTAGACAGAGAGTTACAAGTAAAAGAGTACTAAAAGGTGAGAATCAATAGTCTCTATTTTACATATCTCATAGGGTTAGTTGAAATAATTGTTTGGGTTGACATTTAACTCTAAATTTGACAATCTCAGTATCATAAGAAAGATAGTTGAGTCTATTTTTGGATAAATTTAGTTTTGCTAAAATCAGAGTTCAGTATAAAAAATTATGGCTAGAAAAATATAGAAAGGTTAATATTTCAAAAAATTTTAGATTCCTAATTTATTCCCAAATGGGAGAAATATCATATACAAAGACATAATCTAATAGAACTGAGATAAAAACAAAGTTTAAGATTACTATAGGATGGGGTTAGAATACTTGCCTTAGAAAAGTTTGATTCCCAAATATGGAGAATTGATGCAAAACCTCAAGCCAAAGCAAAACTTCTTCTCCTCCTTCAATTCCTTTTCCCTTCTCTTCTCAAGTCTACATTGCAGCAAGTTTTCCATAAGTTTTTCTTTAATTACTTAGGTTTGGCTAATATAAAGATTGCAAGGTGATAAGCATGCATGAAAAAAACTTATGTGTCATCCATAGAATAAATAAAAATGACACAATCTTAGGTTAGCTAATGACACATGTTCTCCATATTTTTTAATTTAATATGAATTTTTCATAAATCATATCTAATTGTTAAGATTCACACTTTAGTCCCTAAACTTTTAATATAAAATTATTTAGTATAAAGAATTATTAAATAATCTTCATATTTATAAATAGGTCCTTACATTACAAATAAGCCATTATAAAATTTTCAAAAAAATGAAGGATGTTACACTCTCCGCCCCTTAAAATAAAATTTAGTCCTCTAAATTTATCATACCTCCATCGATGAAAAGATGAGGATAAGCTTTCTTCATTTCCTTATCTAGCTTTCAAATAGGTTCATCAATAGAATGATGCCCTCCAAATCATTTTAACTAAAGGAATGATCCTTATTTCTTAAGATCATTTCTTTCTTATCAATGATCTAAGTGAGCTTCTCTATATAAGATAGGTTATTATCAATCACGATCGGCTCATACTTAATAATATGAGAGGGATCAGGTATATGCTCTCTAAGCATTGAAACATCATGGATATATAAATCCACAAGTCTATCAAAAGAGTAAGTCAGATTGATAGGTAAGAAATGTGCAGATTTGGTTAGCCTATCAATGATGACCCAAATAGCATCATGCCTTCTAGAAGTTCTAGGTAGACTCGAAACAAAATTCATAGTTTCACATTTTCATTTCCACTCATGAATATTTAAAGGTTGCAACAAACCTCTAAGTCTTTGGTATTCTACTTTGACTTGCTGATAAGTCAAACACTTTGAAATATTTATTACAATTTTATTCTTCATGCCTTCCCACCAATAATGACTTTTAGGATCTCTGTACATCTTAGTACTACCCGGATAATCTGATACCACCTCTGTCACGCCCCCCGTCGCCCCCCACCCCTGGCCCGCCTCTCCCCCGAATTTATCGCATTCAGGAGGTGTGACCCTATCTTAAATCGATAATATTATGATTTAACAATAATCCAATCCCAGGATCCAAACTAATATTTGAGAACACTAAGAAACATTCAAGTCATAATTCACACTTATAGAACCTATGCAGTTTATAATCATACACAACTTCACTCAATGATTCATAAAATCTAAAGTCAACTCAACTAAGTATTAACCACATCATAAATCCATAAGTGTGGGAATGCATACAATCGCTAAATCAATATTTACTACAAGTTCATATCATTATACTAATTAAATTTATCATTTCAAAATTCTGAATATGTGAGGTCCTTTAAACTTTTATAACACATAAGCTTAGATTTATCCTTAACATTTTATCAGATGCAAAGTATATTTATACAACAAAACACCTATCAACCTATAAAGATCTATACAAAAATTTTCTAGCTTTTCACTACCTCAGGCCAAATCTAGCTTTTTAGTGAGGGACAAGCTAACCTGAAAAATTTATATAGCAACGGAGTAAGCATAAAGAGCTTAGTAAGCGACTAACATATCCATAGTAAAAGAGGATAGTTTTCAAACAAACTTGATATCAAAATACAAGGCAGGAATACAAGAGTTAATAGATAGCATCTCATTAGATGCAAAATCACAAGGGTCATTTCATTCAAATCATACTTTATTCATAATACTTAAGGAGAGAAAATTGGAGTATATCATTAACATAAGAAGTATTTAGGCATGTATCAAATGACATATGAAGCATTTAGGCACATATCAAAGGCATAATAATGTTTAGGAGTATATCCATGATATATAAAACTTTTCGAAGCATATCAATGACGTATAAAATGTTTCGGAGTATATCAAGGGCAAAAGATGCATTTCGGAGCATATCAATGGAGGATAAAATGTTTTAGAGCATATCAAGGGCATAAGAAGTATTTCAGAGCATATCATTAGTGTATAGGACATTTCAGAGTGTATCAATAGTATATAAAATATTTCGAAACATATAAATGACATATAAAATATTTTGGAGCATAACAATGGTAGATGAGAAGTTTCGGAACATATTTCGAAGCATAACAATAGTATATGAAATGTTTCAGAATATATCAATGGCATATGAAACATTTCGGAATATATCAATGAAGTATAAAATGTTTCGGAGCATATCAAGAGTACGAGAAGTATTTTGGAACATATCAAGGACATATGAAATGTTTCGGAGCATATCAAGAGCAAATGAAATATTTCGGAACATATCAATGGCGTATGAAAGGTTTCGAGGCATATCAAAGACATAAGAAGCATTTCGGAGCATATCAATGGCACATAGGACATTTCGGAGCAAATTAAAGGTAAATGAAATATCTTGAAATATATCAATGATGTATGAAATATTTCAAAGCAAATCAAGGGCAAATGAGACATCTCGCACAGATAAACATATGTACATGTGCCTATACGAAATAATTCGATACAAACAAATACTTTACATAATAGATTTAGATATATAAATAATTGAAGGACAAGGGTATACAAGAATTCAAAACAATAACATAAAGCTCGAATTAAAGGAAGGATTTTTGTTGAAATCAATTTTTAAAAGGATGAAATAATAATAGGAATATCGATAAAAGTTTGATTCTAGTAGAATTCGAAAGGCACATTGCATGAACTATTTGAATCACCAGATATGCTCTAATTTGCTCAAAATGGTGTCATTTGAAAGATATATCAATCTAGTTTTCGATAAATTAAGTTTTGTATGAATTAGAGTTTCCAACAAGGAGTTATAATCAGTTTAGTAACTAAAGGTCAGAGAATATCATCTCTATTTTGTAGAATTTATAGAGATGATTAGAATAGATGTTTCAATAAGTATTTGTATCTCAAATCTTTCAATATTAGTATCAAAAGAAATATTATGGGTCTAGTTTCTCATGAAGTAGGATTTACTATAAACAGATTCTTAAACATAGAGTTACAAGTAATAGAGTACTGAAAGATCAGAATCGATAGTTTTTATTTTACATATTTCATAAAGTCAGTTGAAATAACAGTTTGGGTTGATATTTAGACTCCAAATTTGACAATCTTAGTATCACAAGAAAGATATTTGAGTCTATTTTTGGATGAACTAGGTTTTGCTGAAATCCTAGTTTAGTACAAAAAGTTATAGCAAGGAAAATGCTAAAAGGTTAAAATATTAAAAAATTTTAGATTCATAGTTTTATTCCTAAATAGGAGGGATATCATATACAAGGCTAAAATCTTTCGAATTTAATAGAATTAAAATAAAATCAAAATTCAAGATTGCATACGATGGGGTTAGAACACTTGCCGTAGAAAAATTTGATTCCCAAATGTGAGGAATTGTTCCAAAATCTCAAGCCAAATCAAAACTTCTTCTTCCACTTCAATTTATTTTCCCTTCTCTTCTCAAGTCTACGTTGGCTACAAAGCTTCCCTTTTTTGATAAGTTTTCTTTTAATTTCTCCTCTAATTACTTAGGTTTAGCTAATGCAAAAATAGTAAGGTGGCAAACATGCATGATGGAAGCTTATGTGTCATCCATAAAACAAACATAAGTGGCACAATCCTTAGGTTAGCTAGTGGCACATGTCCTCTATTTTTTTTAACTTAATATAAATATTTCATAAATTATATCCAATATTTAAGATTTATAATTTATTTCTTAACAATAAACTTTTAATATAAAATTATTTAGTATAAAAAAATTATTAAATAATCATCATATTTACAAATAGGTCCTTACATTACAAACAAGCCCTTATAAAATTTTCAAAAAATAAGTGATGTTACACTCTCCGCCCCTTAAAATAAAATTTAGTCCTCTAAATTTGTCATACCTCCATCGATGAAAAGATGAGGATAAACTTTCTTCATTTCTTTCTCTAGCTTTCAAATAGGTTCATCAATAGAATGATCCCCTCCAAATCATTTTAACTAGAGGAATGATCCTTATTTCTTAAGATCATTTCTTTCTTATCAATGATCTGAGTGAGCTTCTCTATATAAGATAATTATTATCAATCACAATCAACTCATACTTAATAATATGAGAGGGATTAGGTACATAGTTTCTGAGCATTGAAACATCATGGCTATATAAATCCATAAGTGTATCAGAAGAGTAAGTCATATTGATAAGTAAGAAATATACAGATTTGGTTAACCTATCAATGATGACTCCAATAGCATTATGCCTTCTAGAAGTTCTGGGTAGATCCAAAATAAAATCTATAGTTTCACATTCCTATTTTACACTCATGAATATTTAAGGGTTGCAACAAACCTCCAGGTCTTTTGTGTTTTACTTTGAATTGCTAAAAATTCAAATACTTTAAAACATTTATTGTAATTTCATTCTTCATGCTTTCCACCAATAATGACTTTTAGGATCTCTGTACATCTTAATGTTACATAGATGCATGATGTACCTGAAAATATAACTTTTCTCTAAGATTCGTTTCTCAATATCTCGATCATTAAGGATGTATATTCTATCCTAAAATCTCAATAGGCCATCCTTAGAAATTTAAAAATCTAGTTTCAATCCTTTTTCTACTTTGTTCCTCAAGTAAACTAAATGTGGATCTCATCATTGTCCTTCTTTATTTTATTGAATAAGATCTGATTGAACCTGGATAGAGGCCATCAATATCATTAAGTGTCACATGTTCCTCATAACATTCAAGTCATAATTTTCTTCCAGTAACTTTCCTTGCTTCACAACTAGATTGGTCATGAACTTGTATAATTTTTTTTTCCAAAATGCATTAGCTACAACATTAGCTTTACCTGGGGTGGTAACGGAAGGTGCAATCATAATCCTTTAAAAATTTTATCTATATTCGTTGCCTCATATTTAATTTTTTTAATCAAAAATATACTTTAAACTCTCATGATCGGTAAAAATTTTAAATATTCGCCCATATGAATAATGTCTCTAAATCTTTAGAGCAAAAACACTTGCCACTAATTCCATATCATGAATTGGCTCATATCATTATATAAATTAAACTTATCATTTCAAAATTCTAAACTTGAGAGGTCTTTTAAACTTTTACAACACATAAGTTTAGATTTATCCTTAACATTTCATCAAATGCAAAGTATACTTATACAACAAAAACCTATCATCCAATAAAGATCTGCCCAAAATCTTCTAGCTTTTCACTACCTCGGCCTAATTCTAGCTTTTCAGTGAGTGACAAGCTAACCTGAAAAATTTATATAGCAACGATATGAGCATAAAGAGCTCAGCAAGCGACTAATATATCAATAACAAAAGAGGATAGTTTTCAAGCAAATTTGGTATCAAAATGCAAGGCAAGAATACAAGAGTTCATAGATAGTATCTCATTAGACGCAAAATCACAAGGGTCATTTCATACTTTATTCATAACAATTGAGGAGAGGAAATTAGAGTATATCATTAGCATATGAAGCATTTAGGCATATATCAAAGGCGTAAGAATGTTTAGGAGCATATCAATGACAAACAAAACTTTTCGAAGCATATCGATGTTGTAAAGAATATTTCGAAGCATATCAAGGACATAAGAAGCATTTCAGAATATATCATGAGCGTATAAAATGTTTCGGAGTATATCAAGGGCAAATGAAACATATCAATAACATATGAAATATTTCGAAGCATATCAAGGGCAAATGAAATATTTTAGAGTATATCAATGACATATGAAATGTAATCAAGGGCAAATAAAATATTTTGGAATATATCAATGATGTATAAAATGTTTCAGAGCATATCAAGAGCAAATAAAATATTTCAGAGCATATCAATGACATATGAAATGTTACGAAGTAAATCAAGGGCAAATAAAATATTTTGGAACATAACAATGATATAAGAAATGTTTCGGAACACATCAATGACATATGAAATATTTCGGAGTATATGAATGACACATAGGATATTTCGGAGTAAATCAAGGGCAAATAAAATATCTTGAAACATATCAATCACGTATGAAATGCTTCAGAATATATCAATGACATATGAAACATTTTAGAGCATATGAATAACACATATGATATTTCAAAATAAATTAAGGATAAATGAAATATCTCAAAATATATCAATAACGTATAAAAAGTTTCAGAACATATTAATGACATATGAAATATTTCGAAGCATATAAATGACACATAGGATATTTCAGAGTAGATCAAGGGCAAATGAAATATCTCAGAACATATTAATGACGTATGAAATATTTCAAAACATATCAAGGGCAAATGAAACATTTTAGTGCTAGTTATAGGTGCCCTACAAGCCAATCACATGAGTGATTGCACCTGTAACACGCTGCGTCAATCTCTTTGCTTATGATTATTGGCATTATCTCACATTATCTAGATGTATATTGTGATGTCCCTGGATCTATGCAATGGGAATTGGATCGTGATGAGATTACGATAATGAGACCAATTCACCTTTAAACACAGACCCTAAATTATCCTGGTCATAGGTTACTCGAGAAGGACATCGAGATAACTGGATAGACTAGTGTGCTGTATACCCGTTCATATGATGGAGGTAGCTGGTCTCATAGCTACTCGTGTGGGACACTAAGGGTACAGTGCAGGTGCTCATTAGAGAATGAGTTCACTGATTGATCCGCCTACGGAATGCTGAGTGGTTGTTGATACCTCACGTCAGACAGCGATTCTGTAGTCCCAGTAGTGTATCTGGTCCTTAGACTTGAGATACCAAGGATGTCTTGTATGAGTACTCCACTCTTTGATATCAGACTTATAGGTTTGGAAAGCTCCATATCTAGTACAATCGGTCATTGGGAGTGGTAGCCAACCTTACGAGGGCTATTGAGTGTCAATAGAGGATCATCCGCTCCCGGTATCATGAGAGGAATATCCCATGTGTTCTTTCTTGAACAAATCGTTGGCCAAGATTATTCGGATTGAGAGAGAAAGAGTTCTCCGGGAGAATTCGACAAGAGCAAGACTCAAGGAGAGACCGTATGGGCCTGACAGCACCATGCCCGGTATAGAGTCTCTAGGATATTAGATGGATGAGAGATTATAGATACATGGTAACTGAGGACAAATAGGTCCAAAGGATTGGATTCCCCTGTATCGTTTGGGGGCCGCGGCGTAGTGGCCTGGTACGTCCGCGATCGATGAGTTGGGTGAATTATTATAGAGATAATAATTCACTAAGTCAGAAGGAGTTCTGACAAGTATGACTTATGGCCAGCTCGATATTGGGCCTAGAGGGTCACACACATATGGTAGGTATTGCGACGAGTAGAGGTTCGGATATGAGATATCCGCTGAACCCCCTATCTTAATGGATATCCATTAAGCCCTTGAATTATTGGATCATAAGATGAGATTCAATAATTACTAATAAGAGATTATTGGGTAGAGGCCCACTAATCCAAGAGGCTTGGGTAATTGGATGGAGATCCAATACCCAATAGGGCAAAAGATCCATTAGGGTTTTTCAAGGGGGGGGGACCTCTATAAATAGGAGGGGACCAAAGCTTTATAGGCTAAGGGTTTCTTTTGGTAGCCACCTCCTGTTCTTCTCCCCCCTAGAGAGAGAGGAACATCGTCGTAATCCCTGTTGTGTGGATACCGCTAGAGAGGAGGACACTTGACTTCCTTCATCCTCTCCCACAGATCTGCAGGAATTCAGGGATATACGATCTCCCTAGGTATCTTCTTTACATGTGCAGTTTTGTAGATTTATTTTTGACGCACCGATCTTCGCACGACGATGGAAACTTTCTACGGAAAATCTGGGGTGTTTTGTTTTCTGTTCTTCCACTATGCATGTGATGTCGCTCCCCCTTGCGCGGATTTCCCAACATTTAGAACATAATAATGACGTAAGAAATGTTTCAAAGCAAATCAATGGCAAATAAGATATCTCAGAATATATCAATGACATTATATTTATTTCATTTTCATCCAAAATGCATAGATAAACACATAAATAATGCTTTAGATATCATATCAAAGAACATGGAGGGTGCTGTGGGACCACATTCATAATATGGTTTATCTATTTTTGGATGACCACAAAATATAAGTCTGAGCATCATGGGCTTTAAGCATATACCCTTTATAATTTCTAGTAAAGATCCAAACAATCCCTTTACCATTTTTGGCAAAGGACCAAATTATCCCACAAGGCACAAGAGTACAAAAGGATAATGCGAACAAAAAATTGGTATATATCATAAGCATATGCGGAACAACGAAACATATATGCGTCTATACTAAATAATTCGATACAAACAAAAAATTTATATAATAGATTCACATATACAAATAATTGAAGGACAAATGTATATAAGAATTTAAAGTAATAACATAAAGCTTAATTGAAAGAAGAATTATGGCTGAAATTAATTTCCAAAGGGATGAAACAACAATAGGCAACATCGACAAAAGCTTGATTCTAGCAGAATTCAAAAAGCATATTGCACAATTTATTTAGGTAATCAATTATGCTCTGATTTGTTCAAAATTAGTGTCATTCGAAAGATATATTAATCTAATTTCAGATAAATTAAGTTTTGTATAAATTTGAGTTTCCAACAAGGAGTTATAATTAGTTTAGTAACCAAAGGTCAGAGAATATTATCTCTATTTTGTAGAATTTATAAAGATGATTTGAATAGATGTTACAATAGGCATTTGTCTCTCAACTCTTTCAATATTAGTAAAAAAATATATCTATGAGTCTAGTTTCTCATAAAGTAGGATCTACTATAATCAGATTCTTAGATAGAAAGTTACAAGTAAAAGAGCGTTAAAAGGTCAGAATCAATATTCTTTGTCTTATAGATTTCATAAGATTAGTTGAAATAATAGTTTGGATAGACATTTAGACTCTAAATTTATTAATATTAGTTTCAAAAGAAAGATATTTGAGTTTATTTCTGGATAAATTTTATTTGTTGTTTTGCTAAAATCAGGGTTCAGTACAAAAAATTATGACTAGAACAATGCAGAAAAGTAAAAAGTCTGAGAAAATTTCAGATTCACTATTTGATGCATAAATAGTAGAGATATTATATATGAAACCAAAACCTTCCAAATTTCTTAGAATTAAGATGAAATCAAAGATCAAAATTACCATAGGATGGCGTTAGAACACTTATCTTAGAAAAATTTGATTCTCAAATGTGAGGAATTGATCCAAAACCTCAAGCCAAACAAAACTTCTCCTCCAATTTCTTTTTCTTTCTTTTCTCAAGTCTACATTACAGCAAGTCGCCCTCTATTTGAAGTTTTTATTTAGTTTCTCATCTAATTGCTTAGGTTTAGTTAATACAAAGATAGTAAGATGACAAGCATGTATGATGGAAGCTTATGTGTCATCCATAGAACAAACATAAGTGACACCATCTTAGGTTAGCTAATGACACATGTCATTCATATTTTTTTAACTTAATATGAATCTTTCATAAATCATATCCAATTTTTAAGATTCATATTTTGGTCCCTAGTAATAAACTTTTAATATAAAATTATTTAGTGTAAAAAATTATTAAACAATCCTCATATTTATAAATAGGTCCTTACATTACAAATAGGCCCTTACAAAATTTTAAAAAATGAGAGATGTTACACTCTCTCCCCTTAAAATAAATTTTAGTCCTCTAAATTTGTCATACTTCCATCAATGAAAAGATGAGGATAAGCTTTCTTGATTTCCTTTTCTAGCTTTCAAGAAGATTCATCAATAGAACGATACCCTCTAAATCATTTTAACTAGAGGAATGATCATTATTTCTTAAGATCATTTCTTTCTTATCAATGATCTGAGTGGGCTCTTCTGCATAAGACAAGTTATTATCATTTACAATTGGCTCATATTTACTAATATAAGAGAGATCAAGTACATACTTTCTGAGCATTGAAACATCATGGATATATAAATCCACAAGTCTATCAAAAGAGTAAGTCATATTGATAGGCAAGAAATATGCAGATTTTGGTTAACCTATCAATGATGACTCAAATAGCATTATACCTTCTAGAGGTTCTAGGTAGACCCTAAACAAAATCTATGATTTTATATTCCCATTTCTACTCATGAATATTTAAAGGTTGCAATAAACCTCCAGGTCTTTAGCATTCTATTTTGATTTAGTGATAAGTCAAATATTTTGAAATATTTATTATAATTTTATTCTTCATGCCTTTTTACCAATAATGACTTTTAGGATCTCTATACATCTTAGTGCTACCCAGATGCATAGTATACTTAAAAATATAACTTTTCTTTAAGATTCGTTTCTCAATATCTCGATCATTATGGATGTATATTCTATCTTCAAATCTCAATAGACCATCCTTTGAAATTCAAAAATCTGGCTTCAATCATTTTTCTATTTCATTTCTCAAGTAAATTAAATATGGATCTCATCATTGTCCTTCTATAATTTGTTGAATAAGATCAAATTGAACCTGGATAGAAGCCATCAATATCACTGAGTATCGCATATTCCTCATAACATTCAAGTCATAATTTTCTTCCAATAACTTCCATTGCTTCACAACTAGACTAGTCATGAAACTTGTAGGATTTTTTTTTCACCAAAATGCATTAGCTATAACATTGGCTTTACTTGGGGTGGTAACGAAAGGTGCAATCATCATCCTTTAAAAGTCCTATCCATCTTCGTTGCCTCATATTTAACTCTTTCTAAGTAAAAATATACTTTAAACTCTCATGATCGATAAAGAATTTAAATATCTACTCATATGAATAATGTCTCCAAATCTTTAGAGTAAAAATAATTGCTACTAATTCCAGATCATGAATTAGATAATTCTGTTCATAACTCTTTAGTTGTCTATAAGCTTAAACAATCACTCCCTCACCTTGCATCAAAATACTACCATGGCCTTTTCTTGAAGCATTCGTATAAACTACATATAACTTATTACCACTTGGAATAGTGAGACTAGAGGCTCTTGTCTATCTTTTTGGTTCACTTCCTCTCTTACTTTTATTAATAAACTTATCCTTGTTGTTCTTGCTCCTGACTTATCCTTGTTAGTCTTTTTCAATTATTAAAGCTCTTTCTACCACATCAGCATTTGTTTGGAGTTTTAAGTCCGATATCCGACTTCTTATTGTTGGCTTTAGATCCCTTTCAAATCTCTTAGCCTTTTTAGATTTATCATCAGTCATATGTGGGGTAAATCTGGATAGCTCAATAAATTTAGATTCATACTTTGACACCATCAAGTTTCCTTGGATGAGATTTAAGAACTCCAATTCTTTATGTTCCTCTAATACAATCTAAAAAATATTTATGGTTAAAATTTTCTATGAATACCTTCCAAGTGATTGGATGATGTCTAACTTCAGAAATCCTCTTCATTGTTCTCCACCTATGCTTAGCCTCTCCTTCTAATATGAAGGTAGCAAGAGAAACCTTCTGATCATCAAGGTAATTTAAAACATCAAATATTTTCTCCATTCATATTATTCATTATTCTACTATCATTGGATCAGGCTCACTAGTAAATTGGGAGGATTGAGCTTCTTAAACTATTCAATTCGTAATCCATCTCTAAATCTTTTTACCTAGAGGAATGATCTTTATTTCTTAGGATTCATTTCTTTCTTATCAATGATCTGAGTGAGCTTTTCTGCATAGGATAAGTCATTATCAATCACAATCGACTCATACTTAGTAATATGAGAGAGATCAGGTATATAGTTTCTGAGTATTGAAACATCATAGATATATAAATCCGCAAGTCTATCAGAAGAGTAAGTCATATTGATAGGTAAGAAATATGCAAATTTGGTTAACCTATCAATGATGACCCAAATAGCATCATACCTTCTAGAAGTTCTGGGTAGATCTGAAACAAAATCCATAGTTTCACATTCCCATTTCCACTTATGAATATTTAAGAATTGCAACAAATCTCCAAGTCTTTGGTGTTCTACTTTGACTTGCTGATAAGTCGAACACTTTAAAACATTTATTATAATTTCATCATTCATGCCTTTCCACCAATAATGACTTTTAGGATCTTATATCTTAGTACTAACCAGATACATGGTGTATTTTGAAAATATAACTTTTCTGTAAGGTTTATTTCTCAATATCTTGATCATTAGGGATGTATATTCTATCCCCAAATCTCAATAGATCATCCTTTGAAATTTCAAAAAATTTGACTTCAATCCTTTTTCTACTTCATTCCTTAAGTAAACTAAATGTAAATCTTATCAATATCCTTTAATTTTTGAATAAGATCATATTGAACCTAGATAGAGGCCACTAATATCGTTGAGTGTCGCACGTTCCTTATAACATTTAAGTCATAATTTTCTTCTAATAACTTTTATTGCTTTATAACTAGACTAGTCATGAAACTTGTAGATTTTTTTAAACCAAAATGCATTAGCTTTTCATATGCCATTTAAAACTGTTATTTTAACTGTTAGCTTTTTTGTTAGAATCAAGCTTTTGTTGATATTGTCTATTGTTATTTCTGTTAGAATTTTGAGGGTCGCACATGTATAATTAAATGTGTTAAGGTATTATTCTGATTAGTCAAAATTAAAATGATCTAATTAAAGTAAATTTATTTGGCTAAGGAATATAATTATCATAAAAATTAATTGTGTAGATACCATCAATTATATTTCTAACTTAATGATTGGATAAGTCAAGAATATGAAACTCTTGAGGTATAATTACATATTCATCAATTATGAATATAATCATAATTGTAGATTCATCAGTTATAATTATTAATAAGGTTATGGTCCCCAGTTACAGTATCAAATCATCAAATGAAGTTTCTCTTCACCCATCAAAGAGAAAACTAAAGTTCTTAAGGATACTTTGTAATAGGAAGGCCAAATCACCGATTGATTCAGAAAATATTCTGATGGATTCATCAGGTATGCTTCCATATTCAAAATGTTTCATAATCATTGTAGGATTTCATGCTTATATTATTGTAAATTTAATAATTCAGTTTTGGATCTATAAAACTTGTTAAATCTACCAACACTAGTATCAGAACCATCTTACAATGATTATTGAACATATAAGCTTATTTTTTTATATATTTTAATGATATTTTCATTAGTATTTTGGAGTGATCATCGTCAAGAATAATGATGGTTTTATGTAATCATGCTACATGCTTCACATTCAGATTAGTGTGTTTTCTAATGTTAGATCACTTGTGAGGTTATAGTTTTATATAATCATCATATTTTGAAGTGATTTGATTCTATCATTGTCGAGGAAGATAATAATTTTATGTAATCATGTTATAGCATACTTCACATTCAGCTCAGTATATTTTTTCTGATGTTAGATCACTTTAAGATGTCTTTTCCTCTTCGTGTCTTTTCCTTTTTTTTATATGTAAATTTATTTTTTTCACTACAAGGTATAAATCTCTCACTTTATAGATTTTTTTTTACGGTATGCAAATTCATTTTTTGCACACATAAGTTTATCACTTTATGGATTTTATTCCTCTTTTTTTACAGTATATAAATTTATTTTTTACATTGTAATTCATGTAAATCTTCAAAATTTTCTTTGGATTTTATCTAATTAATTAAATTTATGATAATAATACTATAATATTATGTTAGCTTAATTATGTTATTGTAATATGTAAATTTAATTAATAATAAGATTATTACAATATTATGTTGGTTTAATTATGTTGTTGTAATATGTAAATTTAATTAATAATAATATTATTACAATATTCATGCAATATTATGTTGTTTTAAACATAATATTAGTTATATAAAGTTATTTGTTGACATAAATTGAATGGTTTATATGCATTGAGTCAACAAATTAAAGTCAAACCAATTTGACTAATATAGTTCACATTCAATTAATGATTGTTTAATATTAGATTGAGTAATTTAATATATAAAATTGTCAAAGTGACCTCTCATGTGTAATATTTCTCATGAAAATATTAAATATTATGTATATTTACATCCATGCGGTAATTATCCGACGAAAAGGAATGTTAATTACTGGTAGAATTTTATATACACCTGTAACAATAAACACGTGACAATTATAAAGTTATATATGTGAATGATAATCAATCCAAAGATGAGTTTATTATTTGACATACCTTATTATCAGTGTTTAATTATTACAACAAGACTACCATTAGTAATTAATATTGAAGTCCAAAGATAAGATATTAATGTTGCACTTGGTATTTTGAGATGGGTGACATCATTATTTGAATTTACTTAAGTTTATGGTAAAATATATAAGCATAATTTGTGGTTGTCTATTGTTCTCTTACTTAGGTTCTCTTACTTCAATATCTGCTAACCTCAATTTAGTACCAGTTCTAAATAGAACCAACTTTAAGGATTGGAAAGAAAATATTCTAATCATTTTGGGCTGTATGGATCTAGACCTTGCACTAAGGGAAGACCAACTCGCTTCCCTTACAGATAATAGTACTCCTGATGAAAGGAGACTATATGAGAAATGGGATAGGGCTAATCGTATGTCTCATGATCATTAAGCGTGGCATTCCAAAGACCTTTAGAGTTATAGTATCCTAAGGGATTACCAAGGCCAAATATTTTCTTACCGAAATAAAAAAAATAATTTCTTAAAAATGATAAGGCGAAAACAAGCACTATGCTTCAAAGCTTGATTTTCATGAGGTACAACAGTAAAGGAAATATAAGGGAGTACATCATGGAAATGTCTAATCTTGCTTTAAAGCTTAAAGCACTAAAACTTGGCTTATCAAAGGACTTACTTGTTCATTTGTTTCTGATATCTCTCCTTGCACAATACAGTCAATTTAAGGTCAGTTATAATTGCCAAAAGGACAAATGGTCTCTTAATGAGCTTATTTCATATTGTGTGCAAGAAGAAGAAAGGTTGAAGCAAGAAAAGATTGAAAGTACCAACTTGGCCAACACCTCTAAAGACAAGAACAAGAAAAGAAAATACAAATTTGGAAAGAATGAGGCCGATAAAGGTCTTGCACAAAAGAAACAAAATAAGGTTGATATTTGTTTCTTCTGTAAAGAATTTGGGCATTTGAAGAAGGATTGTACTAAATATCACGCTTGGCATTCTAAAAAGGGTATATTCCTTACTTTGGTTTGTTCTGAAGTTAATTTAATTTTAGTACCTAGAAACACTTGGTGGTTGTAACCACTAACATCAGTGTTTCAATGCAGGGTTGCCTGAGCTACCGAAAGCCCAATGATACTAAGAGATGTATTTATGTAGGGGATGAAAAATCGATAGATATAGAAGTTATAAACACATTTAGATTGTTAATGTGTATTGGATACTATTTGGATTTAAAAGACACTTTTATTGTTCCATCATTTAGATGGAATTTAATTTTTGTTTCTTATTTAGACAAATCTGATTATTCTTGTTTATTTGGAAACAATAAATTTACTTTGTCTTTAAATTTAAATGTGATTGGAACTGGTTCACTTATGGCTTATGACAATTTATATTTGCTTGATACTATAGCATCCTATCATGAATCCCTGAATGTGGAATTGCGAGGTACTAAATGTAAAATTAAAAATTTAGGTGTATTATGACACAAACGTTTGGGTCACATATCTAGAAATAGAGTTGAAAGATTTATATCAGAAGGGATTCTTGATCCCATTAACTTATCAAGTTTAAATGTTTGTGTTGAATGCATTAAAGGTAAATAAACCAAACCTAAGAGATCAGGTGCAGATACCTTATAGTTGATACATATGGATATTTATGGGTAATTTCCTACACCTTCATGGAATGATTAATAATATTTTATATCATTCATAGATGATTACTCTATATATGGATACTTGTATCTAATACATGAAAAGTCCCAATCTTTGGAAGTGTTCAAATTATTTAAAGCTGAAGTTGCAAATCAACTTAGTAAAATGATAAAAAGCATCATATCTGACCATGGAGAGGAATATTACGATAGAAATAACGACTCAGGTGAATAACATCTAGAACCATTTGCTATATACCTAGATGAGTGTAAAATATCCCTCAGTATACAATGCCAGGGACACTTAGCATGAATGGTATAACTGAAAGATAAAACCGCACACTTAAGGACATAGTAAGAAGTATGATTTCTCAATCTACTTTGCCAGAGTCATTCTGGGGAGAAGCAATAAAGACTATAGCTTACATTCTTAATAAATGCTTACTTGTTTCCTTGTCACAAAGGAAGACAAGTTCAGTCTCAATCAGTGTCATAAAGGAAATCTGAAAACTCAAAAAATACAAAAGATTCCTTATGCATTAACTATAGGGAGTCTAATGTATACACAGGTTTGTATGCATCCAGATATAATGTACATTATTGGAGTGTTAGGCAGATACTTAAGTAATCCTAGAATAGATCATTGGAAGGCAGCGAAAAGAGTTATGAGATATTTAAAGAGAACAAAAGATCATATGCTCACATATAGGAGATCAGACCATTTAGAGATCATTGGGTATTCTGACTCCAATTTTGCTGGATCTCAAGATAGTAGAAAATCAACTTTGGGCTACATTTATATGTTGGCTGGTGGGGCAATTTCTTGGCGTAGTACCAAGTAATCCTTTATTACTTCTTCCACCATGGCAGCGGAATTTGTAGCATGTTTTGAGGCATCTAATCAAGGAATTTGGTTGAAAAATTTTGTCAACCAAGTAAGGGTACAAAGTAAATAAGTTTTCATAGAATACTTAGGAACAAACTTTATGTTAGTAGATCCTCTCACAAAAGTATACCACCCAGGGTCTTTCATGAGCATACTGCTCATATGGGTGTTTAAGAAAACTTTAGTTTAGTGGAAGTTTATCATATGTTTATTAAATATTTTATGTCAGATTCTATATTTTCTGATCAGATATAAAGCTTCAGTTTATTATACTTTGTACATCGTGATTAATGATCTCATAAAGATAAAGTTGGACCAGTTGAAAATTGATATGTATGCATCACATTCATGCAATTTTCATGCTACACAGGTCATGATTGATCTATGTCATTTGGTTATGTTAATATTTATGATCATTGATGAGTTTAGCTATGATTGATATAGTGAAAATCGCTTTGATCCTATATTAATATAGTCAATGGATGAGATTGTATTGTATGTTCTGTTTAATAATGATAACAGTTTTGAGCTTATAAAGTATAACACGTTTATAATGATACATATGTGACATAGTGGGAGATTGTTAGAATTTTGAGGGTCACACATGTATAATAAAATATGTTAAGTCATTATTCTGATTAGCTAAAATTAAAGTGATCTAATTAAAGTAAATTTATTTGGCTAAGGAATATAATTATCATGAAAATTAATTATGTAGATACTATCAGTCATATTTCTAACTTAATGACTAGATAAGTCAGGAATATGAAACTCTTGAGGCATAATTGCAGATTCATCAATTATGAATATAATCATAATTGTAGATTCATCAATTATAACTATAAATAAGGTTATGGTCCCCAGTTGCAGTATCAAATCATCAAAATAAAGTTTCTCTTCACCCGTCAAAGAGAAAACTAAAGTTCTTAAGAATACTCTGCAACAGGAAGGCTAAATCACCAATTGATTCATAAAATATTTCGACGGATGCAAAATATTTCATAATTATTGTAGGATTTCATGCTTATATTATTATAAATTTAATAATTCAGTTTTGGATCTATAAAGCTTGTTTGATCCAGATTTATTGTGTTAAATCCATCAACAGTCTTATCTCTTTGGAAATTGATTTTAGACATAATCCTTTCTTCAATTAAGCTTTATATTATTGCTTGGAATTCTTATATATTCTTATCCTTCAATTATTGGCATACATGAACCTATTATATAAAGTTTATGTTTGTATCAAATTATTTCGTATAGACGCATGTATGTTTCGTTGTTTCGTATGTGCTTCCAATATATGCCAATTTCATTATTTACATTACCCTTTTGTATTATGGTGTCTTGTAGGATTGTTTAAACTTTTGCTAGAAATAGTAAGGGGATAATTTGGACCTTTGTTGGAAATAGTAAAGGGCATGTGTTGAAAGCCCCACGATTGCTCTGTCAACCCCCATTGACTTCATTCGGATGTTGGTGGATAGAGCTCCTAAACATAGGAGACTTATGTTTGGTGGTCATTCAGAAATGGATGAACCATATTATGAATGTGGTCTCATAGCACCCTCTATGTTTTTTGATATGATATCCAAAGCATTGCTTATATATTTATCTATGTGTTTTGGATGAGAATGAAATGAATATAACGTTAGATATGGCATTTGAGCTTCTGTTCCTTATTTGTTATTCTGATATACTCTGAGATATCTCATATGCCGTTATTATACTTTAAAATATATTTCGAATCATTTCATACGCCATTGATATGTTTCGAAATGTTTTATATATCGTTAATATATTCTGAAACCTTTCATACATCATTGATATGTTCCAAAATGTTTCATTTGCCCTTGATATACTCTGGAACATTTCATATGCTATTGATATGTTTCAAAATATTTCATATGCCGTTGATATATTCTGAAACCTTTCATACGTCATTGATATATTCTGAAATATTTTATTTACCCTTGATATGCTCTGAAACATTTTATATGTTATTATTATGTTCTGAAATGTTTTATTTACCCTTGATATATTTTGAAACATTTCATATGTCATTGTTATATTCTGAAATGTTTCATTTGCCCTTGATTTGCTTCGAAACATTTCATACGTCATTGATATGTTCCGAAATATTTCATTTGCCCTTGATTTGCTTCAAAATATTTCATACATCATTGATATCTTCTGAAATGTTTTATTTACCCTTGATATGCTCCGAAACATTTCATATGTCATTATTATGTTCCGAAATATTTCATTTGTTCTTGATATACTTAAAAACATTTTATACATTATTGATATATTTTAAAATATTTCATTTGCCCTTGATTTGCTTTGAAACATTTCATACATCATTGATATGCTTCGAAATGTCCTATGTGCCGTTGCTAAGCTCTGAAATACTTCTTATGCCCTTGATATACTCTGAAATATTTTATACTTCATTGATATGCTTCGAAATGCTTCTTATGCCCTTGATATGCTCTGAAACATTCTTTACGTCATTGATATGCTCCGAAAAGTTTTGTTTGTCATTGATATGCTCCTAAACATTCTTATGCCTTTAACACATGCCTAAATGCTTCCTACGCTAATGATATGCTCCTAATTTTCTCTCCTCAATTGTTATGAATAAAGTATGATTCGAATGAAATGACCCTTATGATTTTGCATCTAATGAGATGCTATCTATGAACTCTTATATTCTTGCCTTGCATTTTGATGTCAAGTTTATTTGAAAACTATCCTCTTTTGCTATGGATATGTTAGTCACTTGCTGAGCTCTTTATGCTCATACCGTTGCTATATAAATTTTTCAAGTTAGCATGTCACTCACCGAAAAGCTAGAATTAGGTTGAGGTAGTGAAAAGCTAGAAGATTTTTGTGTAGATCTTTATTGGTTGATAGGTGTTTTGTTGTATAAGTATACTTTGCATCTGATGAAATATTAAGAATAAATCTAAACTTATGTGTTGTAAAAGTTTAAAGGACCTCTCATATTCAGGATTTTGAAATGATAAGTTTAACTGGTATAATGATATGAACTTGTGGTAAATGTTGATTTAGTGATTGTATATATTCTCATACTTATGGATTTATGATGTGGTTAATGCTTAGTTGAGTTGGCTTTAGATATTATGAATCATTGAGTGAAGTAGTGTATGATTATAAACTGTATAGGTTTTTATGAGTGCGAATTTGATGTTTGAATGTTTCTCAATATCCTCAAATATTAGTTTGGATCCTAGGATTGAATTGTTGTTGAATTATAATACTATCATTTTTAAGATAGGGTCACACCTCCGGAATATGATAAATTCGGAGGGTGTGACAAAGGAAGAGTGTAACATTCCTCATTTTTAAAAATTTTATAAGGGTTTTTTTTGTAATATAAGGGCCTATTTGTAAATATGAGGATTGTTTAATAATTTTTTATACCAAATAATTTTATATTAAAAGTTTATTGCTAGGGACCAAAGTGTAAATTTTTGAAATTTGATATGATTTATGAAAGATTCACATTTAGATAATAAAAAATATAGGACATGTGTCATTAGCTAACCTAAGATTGTGCCACTTATGTTTGTTCTATGGATGACATAAGCTTCCATTATGCATGCTTGTCACTTTACAGTCCTTGTATTAAACCAAACCTAAGCAATTAAAGGAATACTTAAGGAAAACTTACTACAACGTACACTTGAGAAGAGAAAGGAAAAGGAATTGAAGGAGGAGAAGTTTGGCTTTGGCTTGAGGTTTTGCATCAATTTCTCACATTTGGGAATCAAAATTTTCTAAGACAAGTGTTCTAACGCCATCCTATAACAATTTTAATATCTAATTTCATCTTAATTTTGAAAATTTTAGAAGATTTTGGCTTCATACATGATATTTCTATCGTTTATGCATCAAATGGTGAATTTGAAATTTTCTCAGACTTTGATCTTTTTACATTATTCTAGCCATAACTTTTTGTACCGAACTCTAATTTCAGCAAAACCAAATTTATCCAGAAATAGACTCAAATATCTTTTTTTTAAAACCAAGATTGATAAATTTAGAGTGTATCAATGGCATATGAAATTTTTTATAATATATCAATGACATATGAAACATTTCAGAGCATATCAATTACGTATAAAATGTTTCGAAGCATATCGAGGGCATAAGAAGTATTTCGGAATATAGCATTAGTGCATAGGACATTTTGGAGTGTATCAATAGCATATGAAATGTTTTGAAATATGTCAACGGTATATGAAATATTTCGAAGCATATCAATAGCAAAAGAAGCATTTCGGAGCATATTAGTGAAGTATAAAATGTTTCGAAGCATATCAAGGGCATAAGAAGTATTTCGGAGCATATCAAGGGCATAAGAAGTATTTCAGAATATATCATTAGCACATAGGACATTTCATAGCGTATCAATAACATATGAAATGTTTCAAAACATATCAATGGTATATAAAACATTTTAGAGCATATCAATGGTAGAAGAAGTATTTCGGAGCATATCAATGGCACATAGGACATTTTGAAGCATATCAATGATGTATGAAATGTTTCAGAGCATATCAATGGCAAATAAAACATCTCATAACATATCAATGATGTATGAAATGTTTCAGAACATATCAAGGGCAAATGAAACATTTCGGAACATAACAATGATGTATGAAATGTTTCAGAACATATCAACGACATATGAAATATTTCAGAGTATATGAATGACACATAGAATATTTCATAATAAATTAAGGGTAAATAAAATATCTTGGAATATATCAATGATGTATAAAATGTTTCAAAATATATGAAGGGCAAATGAAACATTTCAGAATATAACAATAACATAAGAAATGTTTCAAAGCAAATTAGGGGCAAATGAGATATCTCGAAACACATCAATGACATTATATTCATTTCATTCTCATCCAAAGCTCTTAGATAAATATATAAGTAATGCTTTAGATATCATATTAAAGAATATAGAGGGTGCTGTGGGACCATATTCATAATATGGTACATCCATTTTTTGATGACCACTAAACATAAGTCGGAGCATCACGGGCTCTAAGTCTACACCCTTTACCATTTCTTGCAAAGGTTTAAATAATCCCTTTACCATTTCTAGCAAAGATTTAAATTATCCCACAAGACACCAGAGTACAAAAAGACAGTGTGAATAATGAAATTAGCACATATCGGAAGCATATGCGGAATAACGAAACATGCATGCACCTATATGAAACAATTCGTTATTAATAGAAACTTTGCATAATAGATTCAAGTATACAAATAATTAATGGATAAGAGTATACAAGAATTCAAAGTAATAATGTAAAGCTTAATTGAAGGAAGGATTTTAGCTAAAATTAATTTTCAAATAGATGAAACAATAATTGACAATATTGATAAAAGTTTGATTCTGGCAACATTCAAGGGGCATATTGTAGGATTTATTTAGGTAATCAATTATACTCTGATATGCTCAAAATTAGTGTTATTCGAAAGATATTCAATTTAGTTTCAGATAAATCAAGTTTTGTATAAATTTGAGTTTCCAAAAAGGATTTATAATCAGTTTAGTAACCAAAGGTCAGAGAACATCATCTCTATTTTGTAGAATTTATAGAGATGATTAGAATAGATGTTTCAATAGACATTTGTATTTCAAATTTGTCAATCTTAGTTTCAAAAGAAATATTTGAGCCTATTTCTAGATAAATTTAGTTTTGCTAAAATCAGAGTTCGATACAAAAAGTTGACTAAAAAAATGCAAAAAGGCCAAAGTCTAAGAAAATTTCAGATTCACCATTTGATGCATAAACGATAGAGATATCATGTATGAAGCTAAAATCTTCTAAAATTTTCAGAATTAAGATGAAATCAAAGATCAAAATTGCCATACTATGGTATTAGAACACTTGCCTTAGAAAAATTTGATTCCCAAATGCAAGGAATTGATGCAAAACCTCAAGCCAAAGCCAAACTTCTTCTCTGATAGGACCCTAGCAGGGTTAGGTCCTACTCAACCATGTAACAGCTAATAAAAACCCTGTGAGAATATAATAAACCCCACCTAGCCGCCTCTATCCTATAAAGAAGAGAGGCTAGGGTTTATATTTGGGTCTTTGGGCTTCTTAGCCGCCCCCCCTTATTCTTGGGCCGGCCCGCTAAGGTTGAGGGCAAATTGGGTAGTTCACTTAGGAAGCAACCCCTAGGGTTAGGGTTTGGAGCTCTATATAAGCTTGTAGCCTCCACCTCTTTGGAATAAAAAGATCAATCTACAATTGCAGCCACCAGTTACTTGGAGGGTGGAACCCCTATAGCGCTCCAAGGGTTGATCCCCTCAAAGATCAATCTCCATAGAATTCCTCCGGGTTCTATCATCTGCATCGAGCAGCGATCTTGCTGCTTTTGCTGCCATCCCTGCCGCCCACCATTAGCCAAGCAATTCCCACAATTGCTCTTGACGCCGTCGTCTCCACCGTCATCTCTTGACGTAGATCAAATCAATCTACAATCGCCACCTCCAATTGCATCGAGATCCGGTATTTTTCTACCACCAATACCTTTTGCTGCTGCAATTTTTCATCTAAAATATCAAAAGAATTTTTCTATCGATCCCTTGCTACGAATTCCTTGCGCCACAAAAGTTACCATCTTTGCGAACGAAGGATTGTCTGCAGAAAATTTCAGCCGCGTGTTGCTTTTTTAACCGATCTAATTGTTATCCTTTTTGAACGAAATTTTTTGTGCACCTCATTGATCATCTTGGCTCCCATCCGTGATTGATCTATTGTGGAATTCATCACAAAAACAAATTCGTGTGTTGCTGCAATCTCTCGTCATAAACTACTGAAATTTTTTGACGAGAATTCTGCTATCGCAACTTGCACCGATTTCTTTACTGCTTTGCTGCCGAAATTTCTTGATCCAATTTGTTATCCTTATTGCTATCTAAACTAAGATTCTACCATCAAAACCCCTCCTCAAATCCCTGAGTTTTCACTGGAAATTTCATCGAGAAATCGCTATTTCTTCGACGACAATTCTGCTCTTATGAGGCAGCGCACATAGGCAGCAATTGCTACTGATTTTTGTCAAATATTTGCTGCGATCTACTACAGATCTAAAACCCTCTTCCCTAACCTTTATCCACTACCATCTCAGCCCAAAACTTCATCAAATCGTAGCCCCAAACAGCACCCAAAACAGCCACAAAACAAGCCTAAATCGTAACCTACATCCACTGATCCACAAACCCTTTCAACCACCACTTCCCTCAAACAATTCATGCCTTTAACCCGGCAACAAAAGAGAGATCTTAATATTATAGATCTGGAGTCATATACTATGGCATCCGAGGAGGCGATAAATGCTAAATTCGAAGCTTTCGAGACGCGAATGGAGGATAAGATTCGGACTCTCTTTGCCGAACTCAGTTTTGGTAGAACACCGAGCCCAAAGAAATCTCATCAAGGAGAGAGCTCTGACCGAAGAGATGACTCCCAAGAGAAGGGAGGCTCTATGATTGATCCCTACTATCCACGCATGAGGGTGGACTTCCCTAGATGGGAAGAAGGAGACCCGATTGGTTGGATCTCGCGCGCGGAGCGATATTTTCGGTACCACAAAATCGCAGATGCATCTATGGTAGAAATTGTAGCTATACATCTTGAAGGAGATGCCATACAATGGTTTGATTGGTTTGAACATACTCATGGAGTCCTCTCATGGCGACAATTCAAAGAAGGACTGCTGATCCGTTTTGGACCAACCGATTACGAGAACATCGACGGACAACTAGCAAAGATCCGACAAACCTCCACCATCCAGGAGTATCAAACCAGGTTTGAAAGGTTATCTAATCAAACTCATGATTGGTCTGAAAAATAATTATTGGGGACATTTATTGAGGGCTTGAAGCCGGAGATCCGAGGAGAAGTTAAAGCGTGACAACCGTACATGCTTATGGCAGCCATCTCTTTCGCACGACTTCAGGAGGAGCGATTGAACCATGAAGCCCGGAGGACTAGGGTCGCTCCCCGACCAGAAATATTGAAGCCCTTAGCCTCGCCTACTATCAGTCGAGCTCCTGCACCAAAAAGGTTGACAAGAGAAGAGCTTCGAGACCGATCCGCTAAGGGGTTATGTTGGCATTGTGACGAGCCGTGGAGCCATGAGCATCGTTGTGAAAAGGGGAGACTTCTTGTGATTGAACCAGTGGAAGAAAAGATCAGTGAACAGCCAGAAGAAAGTCTTGAACATGAGGATGAAGATGTGGAAGAAGAGCCACAATCAACCAACTTTATGGTACATGCGCTAGCCGGCTACTCAAATCCGCAAACGATGAAAGTTGGAGGCCTGCTCAAACAACAACCAATCACTGTTCTCATCGATACAGGCAGTACTAATAATTTTCTAAATAGTAAGGTTGCTGCTCGGATGACGCTCTATATTGAAGGTTGTAGCAAGTTCGACGTAATGGTTGCCGACGGCCGAATCCTAAAATGCGACCAAAGATGCCCACAGGTGAAACTATTACTACAGGGCCAAGAAATTGTTGCCGACTTCTTCCTCCTACCAATTAATGATTATGAGGCTGTCTTTGGGCATAGAATGGTGACGACACTAGGTGATGTCTCTTGGAACTTTTCCAAATTGATTATGAAATTCTATTGCAAAGGTAAACAGGTCACCCTACGCGGGAAGCGTGGAAGCAACGTAACCACCGCTTTCAACCCAACGAATGGAGAAAGTTTTACACAAGATAAATGGTGGCTTTCTTATGCATCTCTAGCACCAACCAGAGGGGGAGGAATGGAAGAAGGATCTAGAAACCAGCAACATCATCAAAAAATTAGAGGAGGATCCAAGCGCAATAGCTCACTATACTTGGGATTCGAGGGATCTATGCTATAAAGGTTGTATTGTGCTTATACCAAACTCCCTTGCATCAAAGTCATTCTCACAAAATGCACTCCACACCTTTGCAGGGCACTCCGGATTTCTAAGAACCTACAAAAGAGTGAAGCAAAACTTTTATTGGAAAGGGATGGAAAAATTATTTCTGAATACGTAGCACAATGTGATGTATGTCAACAAAGAAAAAGGTGAAACAGTTAGCGAGTCCAGGGAAACTACAACCACTACCTATACTGGACTTCGGTATGGACCGACATCTCCATGGACTTCATCGAAGGGTTGCCACCTTCCAAAGGTAAAAGCACAATCCTTGTGGTGGTTGATCGACTTACGAAATATGCTCATTTTTGTGTCTTTGTAAGTAAATCCCTACACTGTTAGTATTGCTCAGATTTTCATAGAAAATATTGTTAAACTACATGGGATGCCAAGGTCCATCGTAAGTGATCGTGATAGGGACTTCACTAGTAAATTTTGGACCGAGTTATTTCAGTTACAGGGCACCAAACTCAAGATGAGCACTACATATCATCCACAAACTGACGGCCAAATGTATGGTGAACAGATGTTTAGAGACATACCTTCGGTGCTTCGTTAGTGATCGACCAAAGGAGTGGACGAAATGGCTCACCTGGGCCGAATGGTGGTATAATACTACATATCATTCATCTACAAAATGTACCCCATATGAAGCATTATATGGTCGGCCGGCTCCTGTGATTCCAAAGTATGTAATTGGCTCAGCTAAGGTAGATCAGGTCGACCAAGATTTAATTGACAGGGACAAACTCCTACAGCTGCTAAAGAATAATCTCTCTACCGCTCAAGCTAGAATGAAGCAGCAAGCTGACACACGAAGAAGTGAAAGAGAATTTTTAGTAGGAGACTGGGTTTATCTTCGCCTACAACCATACAAGCAACTATCCATCAACACACGAGCCTCCATGAAGCTATCTCCACGTTTTTATGGGCCCTATCAGATCATAGAGCATATTGGAGCTGTGGCGTACAAACTTAAATTATCTAAAGATGCCAAAATTCACCCTGTCTTCCACGTGTCATGCTTGAAGCCCAAGTTGGGAGAACACGAGGCATCCCAGATCCAACTGCCCAACACCACTGATGATGGAAATATTCAAGCCCAACCACAAGCCATCCTCGATCGTAGAGTCGTGATGCGTCGTCGACGTCCCTCTACTGAAGTACTAGTACATTAGACTAATTTACCACTTGAAGATGCCACATGGGAATCATATGAGGAGTCAAGTCCCTGCCTCCTGAATTCATGGAACCCCAACCTTGAGGACAAGGCCGATTTGAAGAGGCAGGCTTGATAGGACCCTAGCAGGGTTAGGTCCTACTCAACCATGTAACAACTAATAAAAACCTGTGAGAATGTAATAAACCCCACCTAGCCGCCTCTATCCTATAAAGAAGAGAGGCTAGGGTTTATATTTGGGTCTTTGGGCTTCTTAGCCGCCCCCATGTTATCGGGCCGGCCCGCTAAGGTTGAGGGCAAATTGGGTAGTTCACTTAGGAAGCAACCCCTAGGGTTAGGGTTTGGAGCTCTATATAAGCTTGTAGCCTCCACCTCTTTGGAATAAAAAAGATCAATCTACAATTGCAGCCACCAGGCTACTTGGAGGGTGGAACCACTATAGCGTTCCAAGGGTTGATCCCCCTTAAAGATCAATCTCCATAGAATTCCTCTAGGGTTCTATCATTCTCCTCTTTCAATTCCTTTTCCCTTCTCTTCTTAAGTCTATGTTGCAACAAGTTTCCCTTAAATGTTCTTTTAATTGTTTAGGTTTGGCTTAATACAAGGATTATAAGGTAGCAAGCATACGTGATGGAAGCTTGTGTCATCCATAGAACAAACATAAGTGGCACAATCTTAGGTTAGCTAATGATACATGTCCTTCATTTTTTTATCTTAATATGAATCTTTCACAAATCATATCCAACTACTAAGATTCACACTTTGGTCCCTAGTAATAAAATTTTAATATAAAATTATTTACTATAAAAAATTATTAAATAATCCTCATATTTACAATGAGGGATTGGGGGAGGGGGGGAGGGGGTGGCGCGCATACGATGGAAATTTTTCGTTTGACGAAAATCATTTTGGAAAGAGTTTGACTCAAGTGAGTTTGTAAGAGAGTATAGAAGAGGAGATTAGACAATTACAATGAAGTATAAATTAAATGTAATAAAAGTAAATTATGCACCAAGAGAAAAACGCACCAATTTTATAGTAGTTCGATCGTCCGACCTACATCCACTTCCGATACCTCCTCCAATGAAGTTATCGGCTTCCACTTTCGATCTTTCTTGAAGGGGAAAGATCAATCACCCTTTTATAAAACTTTACAAGTGGCTCAGTTTCCTTTTATAAACTTTTATACTTAGAGAATGATGGAGGTGAACACTCAACTTTTGAAAGCTATTTCACTATAGTTTTGATTCAGTTTGCTAGTTATAGGTGCCCTACAAGCCAATCACGTGAGTGATGACACCTGTAATACACTGCATTAATCTCTTTGCTTATGATTATTGATATTTTCTCACATTATTCATATATATATATATATATATTGTGATATCCTTAGATCTGTGAGATGGGAATCAGATCATGATGAGATCATGATAATGAGATCGATTTACCTTTAAACACAGACCCTAAATAATCTCACTCATAGGTTACTCGAGAGGGACATTGAGATAACTGGACATACTAGTGTGTTGTATACCCATCCATATGATGGAAGTGGCTGGTCTCATACCTACTCGTGTGGGGACACTAAGGGTATAGTGCAAGTGCTCATTGGAGAATGAGTTCACTTATTGATCCGCTTATGGAATGTTGGATGGTTATTGATACCTAACATTAGACAGTGATTCCATAATTCTAGTAGTATATCTGGTTCTTAGACTTGAGACACCAAAGATACCTTGTATGAGTACTCCATTCTTTGACGTCGGACTTACAGGTTTGGAAAGTTTCAGATCTGGTACAGCCAGTTCTTGGGAATAATAGCCAACCTTACGAAGGTAATTAAGTGTCAATAGGGGATCATCCACTCTCAATATCATGAGAGAAATATCTCATATATTCTTGCTTAAGCAAATCTCTGGCCAGGGTTATATGGATTATGAGAGAAAGAGTTCTCCGGGAGAATCCGATTAGAGCGAGACTCGAGTGGAAACCATATGGGCCTAACAGCACCATGCCCAATATATGGTCTCTGGGATATTAGATGGATATGGGACTATAGGTACATGATAACTGAGGATAGATAGGTTCAAAGGATTGGATTCCCTTGTATCGTTTGGGGATTACGATGTAGTGGCCTAGTATGTCCGTAGTCGATGAGTCGAGTGAATTATTATGGAGATAATAATTCATTGATTTAGAAGGAGTTCTGATATGTATGACTCATGGCTAGCTCAATATTGGGCCTAGAGGGTCATACACATGTGGTAGGTATTACGAAGAGTAGAGGTTCAGATATAAGATATTTGTCGGAGCCCCTATCTTATTGGATATCCAATAAGCCCCTATATTATTGGATCCCTTAGATGAGATCCCATAAGAGCTAGATTGGATAAAAACCCATTAATCTAAGAGGCTTGGGTAATTAGATGGAGATCCAATACCCAATAGGGTAGAATCCATTAGGGTTATAGGGGACCTCTATAAATTGGAGGGAACCAAAGATCTATATGCTAGAGCTTCTTAGTGGCTACCACCTATTTTCCTCTCTCCAGAGAGGAGCATCTTCGCAGCCCTACCATATGGATCACCGCTAGAGAGGAGGATGCTTAACCTCCTTCATCCTCCCCACAGATCTATAGGAATTCAGGGATATACGATCTCCCTATGTACTATCTTTTTACATATGCAGTTTTCAGATTTGCGAATTTGTTTTGCGCACCGATCTTCACACCATGACGAAACCATTTCATGAAAATCTAGAATTTTTGTTTTCTGTTCTTCGGTTACACATGTGATGTCGTCCTTGGATTTCCCAACATAATTCTTATCACTTCTCTATGCTCAACCAGTTAAGAAGTAAGGGGTACTTATAGGCCTCAATTGGCTTCAAAAATGGAGCAAAAAAGGTCTCATCCCGGATTTTCGGGATACTAGCGATACCACCGCTTGACCCTGGCGGTACTACCACTAGTCAACCCTAACACTAGGTGGTACCACCATCCAGTCTGGCGATACCATCGCTAAACAGGGTCTCGATTACTGGCCTGGGACGATACCACCACCTGACTAACGGTACCATCGCTTGGTAGATATTAACTACCGATGGTACCACCACCCAGGCTTTTGGAAGACTAAGCCTAAGGCGGTTCCATTGCCCTAGTCTAGCAGTGCCACCGCCAAACAGGGTTTAGCAACCTGGCTGAGCCTTGAATCTGGCCTAAACCAGTCCAAATATGGGGCCAGATAGCCCTTAATAGGTTTAATGGGATTATCTCCTAAATCTAACCCTAATTACGTACTAACTATGAAATTTAAGACATATACTAAATAAAATAAAATCCGATAAGTCAAGGCTACTTTCAGCGAGCTTCCGATTATCTTCCGGCAGACTTCTAATGATCTCTCGATAACCTTCCAACAGACTCCCAATAGGCTCTTGGACTTCACAATGATCTTCGCGAGTTCCGATGAGCTTCTTTAGCGAGCTTCGATCTTTTCGGTGAGCTCCACGAACTTCCAATAAATCTTTCCAACGAACTTCCGATGAACCCTTCGGCAAGCTCCCGATGCATTCTCGGCTAATTCCGATACCAATCTCGATGAACTTTCGGACTCCCTACAAACTCTCGAACTCCCAACGTATCGATCGATCTTAACTCCGGCACTTTGTTTTGCTTTATGCCTATATCATAGTTAATCCTGCACACATTTCTTAACATATAGATTAGATCAAATAATTTACCAATTGATTTCATCATCAAAATACAAGATTCAATAATCTCCCTCTTTTTTATGATGACAATCAATTGATGATGGAGTTAACCTTAACTCCTCCTATCTATATGTCATACTTGAGAAAAGACATATTTGAATTCAAGGCCTTTGAATTCCAGTCTAAACTAATAAGTTACATGCAATTGAACTTATCGACATGCTCAACACAATGCTAAGCATGATTTTTCATCCCAAAATATGATACCACGTATTTTTTACAATATAAAAGTGATGTTAAAGCATGACATCTATTTTCAAGTCCAATGTCAAATGATGATAGGCAATCATCATTTCAAAACATGATATAATTTTTAATTATGAAATCTAGTAAAATTCAAATGATATCAAATGGTAATTCATCATTATGAGGCATGATACCAATTGATAATTCATCATTCAATAGTATGATACGAACCAAATGATAATTTATTGTATCGAGGCATGACACCAATTTGAAGTAGGATAATTAAGCACGATATGATAACGAGCATAAAAATATCATTTTAAGCATACATGATTCATTTCAATCATTTGCGATGCTTATGATACATTTCATACATTTACGATTCATGCGATACATTTCAATACACTTCAAGTATTTGCAATGCTTTTGATGATACCAAGCATTTTACGATACATATGATATATTTCATACATTTACGATACAAAGCATATTTTAAACATTCGTAATGCCAAGTTGTCATCAATTTACTACATTTCTCCCCCTTTGTCATCAATAAAATGGAAATGGGCCATTGTTTTAAGCAAACAAAATTTGACATTGATACCATTAAGAAGAATCGAGATATTAAATTTTCATGAATAATACAACGGAAAACAATTTGTTCGTGGTCTTAAAAATTCATGATATAGAAAGAAGGAGATTCACAATAAGAGCTAATTTTGTATTTTCATCAAATAAAATCCGTGAAGTAGAAGAAAAAAATAAGATCATTCAAGCTATCAAAAATTCAAAAGAGCTCATGACATAAAAATTCATATAAGAGTCATGAATGTCCATTAATGAACGATGTAGGTGATGTTTATACTTAAAATTTCATACATCACTTTTATCAAAGAAATCATGGCATTGAAGAATTTCATATTAAATTCACATTAAGAGCTAAAAAAGTAAATAAAATCCATATTGAATTCAAGAGAGCATTCAAGTTCATAAAAACTTCTACTTTTCATAAAAAAACTCATGACATAATGATGTGAGTAAAGAGAAGAAATCTGTGAATCTTGAAAGCAATTCACTCAAGCTAAGAGAAATTGAGTTCATCAAGAGCTAATATGTATCATTTCATGACGTAGAATTCATGAATGTTCTTTTATGAAATAAAACCCATCAATGAGATCCGTGAAAGATATTTTTGGCAATAAAATCTTTCAAAAGTATTGCTATCATTTGCATGAAATCCATGAGTGAATGAAGGAAGGATTTAAAGAGTGTCAAAAGTCATCAAGCGATAGAATCGAGTTCGATACAAATTCAAAAAGTCATCAAATGTATATGATACCAATTCAAAAAGTCATCAAATGATGGAGCAAGAGTATCAAACATTCATGAAGTAAATTCAATACCGAGATAGGTGAAAGATAGAAACAAAATGAAAGCTCCACTTACGAAATTGAAAAGATGATATCAATATAGGAGGAGGATGATACGAAATCGAAAAATTCTGAAAAAGACATATAACAAACTCATGCATTCGGATAGTTCAACATGCATAATTCTCTTCTAATAAAGTCAAATTATTCTTCATTTAAAGGTTTTGTAAAGATATCCGCTAATTGGTGTTTCATATCAATAAATTATAAAGTTACATCATAGTTATTAATATGATCTCATAAAAAGTGACGTCTAATAATAATATGTTTAGTTCTAGAATGTTGAATAGGATTTTTAGTTAAACATATACCACTAGTGTTATCTCATTTTATGAGAATATTCTTTAAATGAATTTTGTAATTTTCTAATGTATTTTTCATCTATACAACTTGTGTACAACATGCACTCGCTGCTATGTATTGGGCCTCGGTCGTAGATAGTGCAACTAAGATTTATTTCTTGGAAGACCAAGAGACAAGTGTATGACCTAAGAATTGACATATTCCATATGTGTTTTTTCTATTTATTCTATATCTAATAAAATCCGCATCAGTATAAGCAATTAATTTAAAGTTTTTGGATTTTGGATATCATAATCCTATATTAGGGGTTCCTTTAAGATATCTAAGAATTCTTTTAACGGTTTTAAAATGAGATAGCTTAGGATTAGATTGAAATCTAGCACAAAGTCCTATGCTAAACATGATGTCCAGTCTAGTTGCGGTGAGGTATAATAAACTACCTATCATACCTCTATAGGTTTTTTTATTAAAGCTTTCTCCACTTTCGTCCATATCTAACTTAGTAGAGGTACTCATTGGTGTATTGATAGCCTTTGATCCTTCCATATTAAATCATTTTAATAATTCTAAAGTATATTTGGTTTGACTAAGAAAAATATTATTACTAAGTTGTTTGATTTATAGTCCTAAAAAGAAAGTTAGTTTACCCATTAAACTCATTTCAAACTCTTGGCTCATACTCTTGGCAAATGATTCATATAAAGACTCATTTGTAGAACCAAAAATAATATCATCAACATAAATTTGAGCAAGAAGAAAATTATTTTTAAAATTTTTAATAAATAATGTAGTATCGATCTTGCCTTTAGAGAAATTATTTTTCATAAGAAAGGAGCTAAGTCTCTCATACCGAGCCCTTGGGGCTGGTTTTAATTCATAGAGAGTCTTAATTAACTTAAACATATGATTAGGAAAAAAAGAGTTCTCAAATCCGGGTGCTTGTTCAACATACACTTCTTCGAAAATAAAACCATTTAAAAAAGTACTTTTGACATCCATTTGAAATAACTTAAAATTATTACTACTAGCATAGGTAAGGAGCATCCTTATAGCTTCTAATCTTGCCATAGGAGTAAATGTTTCTTCATAATTAATACCTTTTTCTTGGTTAAAACCTTTGGTCACTAATCTAGCCTTGTTTCTAACCACGATACCAAATTCATCTTGCTTGTTTCTAAAGACCCATTTAGTACCAATAACTAAATGGTCACTAGGTCTAGGAACAAGCTTCCACATATCATTTCTCTCAAATTAGTTCAACTCATCTTGTATTGTGATAACCTATGAATTATCTTTCAAAGCCTCGTCAATGTATTTAGGTTTAATTTGAAAAAGAAAAGCAGCGTTGGCACAAAAAAAATTTTAAAAAAAATGAGTTTGAACTCCTTTTGATGTGTCTCCTATAATTAGCTCCTTGGGATGAGCATCTATATACTTTCATTCCTTAGGTAAGGAAGTTTCAGAAAAAGATGCATCCAAGTTGCTATTCGAAGGAGAGGTTTCATTCAAATTCAAAGCAT
Source organism: Musa beccarii (assembly GCA_024322285.1). Classification (NCBI taxonomy): domain Eukaryota; kingdom Viridiplantae; phylum Streptophyta; class Magnoliopsida; order Zingiberales; family Musaceae; genus Musa; species Musa beccarii. Next base: position 31,558,188 of record CM044399.1, on the reverse strand, counting down.
CAAATTCAAGATTATCATCAAAATTATTTTTCTTAAATTTGAAAACTTCATTAAAGATAACATGAATAGATTCTTCTATAACCAAAGTTCTTTTATTAAAAACATGAAAAACTTTAGAAATAGAACAATAACCAAGAAATGTACCTTCATCGAATTTTGCATCAAACTTTTCTAAAGTATCTTTCTCATTTAAGATAAAACATTTACAATCGAAAACTTTAAAATACAAAACGTTAGGTTTTTTTATTATTCTACAATTCATAAAGGATTTTGGAAAGTAATGGTCTTACTAGAACCCTATTCATGACAGCATATCGTATTAACGGCTTTGGCCTAAAAATATTTGGGTAGACTGTGTTCATTTAACATGGTTCTTGTCATTTCTTGTAAACTCCTATTTTTTCTTTCTACTACTCCATTTTGTTGAGGATTTCTTGGAGTAGAGAAATTATTGTTGTATCTATTAGATTCATAAAGGTTTTGGAAATCACGATTTTAAAATTCGCCACCATGATCACTCTGAATCGATGAAATCATAAAGCCTTTTTCATTTAGAACAAGTTTGTAAAACTTTAAAAAATATTTAAAATAATCACTTTTGTATACTAAGAAGTATGTCTAAGTGTATCTACTATAATCGTCTACAATTACAAATGCGTACTTGCTACCTCCTAGGCTTGTTGTATCAATTAGTCCAAACAAATCCATGTGGATCAATTGTAATGGTCTAAGAGTGCTTATTTGATTCTTTGATTTGAAACTAACTTTTATTTATTTTTCTAATTGATATGCATCACACACTTTGTCTTTGACAAATTTAATGTTAGGAATACCTTTTATAAGTTCTCTCGATAAGATTTAAGATATTAGTTTCATGCTAGCATGACCTAATCTCTTATACCAAAGCCAAGCATCATCGTTTAAAACCGAAAAGTATATTTCACTAGTAAGATCATCAATGTTGATAGTGTATATATTATTTTGTTTTAGGGCAATCATAGATATGTTGTTATATGATTTTTCAATAATGCAAGCATTGAATCTTATGATGTATCCTTTATCATACAATTGACTAATGCTCAAAAGATTATGCTTTAAGCCATTTACTAATAGCATATCATCAATTAAAAAGTTTGATTTGTTACCTATGGTTCCTTTGCCAATGATTTTACCCTTGTTGTTGTCTCCAAAGGTGACATACCCTTCGTTTTGGCTAGTGAGCTTAGAGAATTGAGTTGGATCTCTAGTCATATACCTTGAGCATCCACTATCAAGGTACCATCTCTTGCTCCTAGCTTGTGAATGTGAATGTGTCTACAAAAAAGAATAGTTTTTAGGTACTCATTTGACCTTAGGTGCCTCAAAAATTAATCTACTCATTTTATCATTTTGCATAGAGTTCTTTGCGGTTCCTTTAGGAACCCAATAAATTTGTGTGAACTATACTTCCTAAATGGACATTTATAAGCAAGATGTCCTAGTTTGTAACAAAAGTTATATTTAGAGTGGGGTGATACATGCAATGTAGGGCCTTTAATAAAGGTGGTTGGATTTTGGTGAGAGCCACTTACAAATTCGATTCCACCTCTTCTATGAACGTGACCCTTATTAGCAAGGATCATGTTCAAGGACTTGCTACCAATCTTAAACTTTTATAGAATTTCTTTGAGTAGCAAGTTTTCCTTCTCAAGTGCCTCTAAGTGTTCACACTTTGTGCATGGAGGCAATGAAAGAGTATCATGTTTAAGTTTTTCAAATTCATTATTTAAAAGGGCATGCTCCTTTTTTAACGAATTAAACTTCTTACTAATTATTTTATATTCATCGAATAATTCATGAAATGCATTCAAAAGTTTGTCAAAAGTTAAATTTTCATCTAATAAACTACTTACCTCTTCTCCGATTGCTATGAGTGCGTAGTTAGTGTTGAATCTCAAATTTTGATGATGAAGTCAATTGGTGAATTATTTGTTCTAATCTATATTGTCGAGATAAGTGTGCAGGATTAACTACGATGGGATGAAAACATAAAGTATTTTACCGAGGTCAAGTTCACTGGGAGTTCAAGAGGTCACTGGAAGGATAGTCGAAAGTGATGCCGGAACCAACCGAGATAGAATCAGGGACTTGTCGAAGGTTTTGGAAGTTCGTCAGAGGTTCGCGAAGATCACTAAGAAGGTTCGAAAGCTTACTGAAGACTCATTGAACTCATCACGGAATCCGAGAGCTTGCTGGGAGTCCGCCGGAAGAAATCTGGAGTGTCAGAAGTCCATCGGAATTTCGCCAGAAAGCTCATCGGAAGAAGACTTGAAGAATGTCAGTTTAAATCATTTAGAATTATATTTCAATTTCATAGTTAAGCATGTAATTTGGGTTAGTATTATGTATTAATCCTATAACCCAAAGTAGAGGCCCATTGGGCCTTGTTTTGGACCGGTTTGGGCCAAGTTTAAGGCCCAAACCAATGTGCTGAAAAGTGCTGGGTGGTGGCATCGCTACCTTGGGTGGTGGAACCACCCAGTGCATGGTCAGTCTGACAACTGACAGGCGGTGGCACCACTACTGACAAGCGGTGGCACCGCTAGCACCGGAAAACCCAAAAGTAATTCAAATTTGGAGCCCAAATTTGAATTCTCTTGGGGTCTATAAATACCCCTCCTTTCTTGGCAGAAAGAGCACCCTTTTGAGAGTTAGAAATTGAGTAAAAGCTTTGACAAAGTCTTATTTTTGATAGCTAGTGTTCACCTCTCTCTTTCTCTTTGAAAAATCTGTAAGAGTGTGAACCTCTTGTAAAAGGATTGTAAGAGGGGTATTTGGTCCTTCCCCTTCAAAGTGACTTACTAGTGAAAGTTGGTAGCCTCATCGAAGAAGGTTTCGGAAGTGGATGTAGGTCACTTGACCGAACCACTATACATCGTGGTGTTCTTGAATGTATGAGTGTTTAAATTTCTAAATTGTTTCTATACTTAGCTGCAAATCATTCGGTTTTCATCTCCTTTACTCAAGCTACTTCAACTAAGTCATCTTCGTCGAATTGAAATCTCAATATGAAATAGCTATTTATAAAATCAGTTTCAAATTTACGAGTTTTAATTCGCTGCACTAATTCACCCCCTCCCCCCTTAGTGCCTCTCCAATCTTAACAATTAGTATCAGAGCAAAGTTCACTCTCATATTTGGTTTAAAACCTAAGAGAGATGGCTTACTCCGACATGCAAGAGGATCACTCCATTACACGTCTGCCTATGTTTAATGGGTCGGATAACAAATATTAGAAGACTCGTATGAGGATCTTTCTTATTTCCATGGATTTTGAGCTTTGGAATATCGTCGAAAATGGATTTCAAAAATCTTCTCTTCCGATAAGCGAATGGAATGAATCGGAGAAGGAGGTTTTTGCTTTAAATGCAAAGGCTATGAATGCCTTATTTTGTGCACTTGATAAAAATGAGTTTAATTGCATTTCGATTTGTGAATCGGCTTTTGATATTTGACGCACTCTTGAGATCACTCATGAAGGTACTAGCTGAGTGAAAGAGTCTAAAATCAATATTTTTGTGCATTCTTATGAGCTTTTTGGAATGAAACCAAGTGAGTCCATCGGAGACATGTACATCTGCTTCACGAATGTCATCAATGGACTCAAGGCACTTGGTAAAGATTTTTCTAATTTTGAACTAGTAACAAAAATTTTAAGATCCCTTCCAAAGAGTTGGGATCCAAAGGTTATGGTCATTCAAGAAGCTAAGGACCTTAAAACTTTTCCTATTGAAGAACTCATAGGGTCTTTAATGACCTATGAAATGACATGCCATACTCATGATGAGCTAGAGAACCCCCTACCAAAGAACAGGAAGGATATGGCATTAAGAACACAAGAAGACCACTTGAAACGAACATCAAGTGATGAGGACTTTGATCAAGACATTGCACTCTTAACTAGAAAATTTAAAAAATTCATTAAAAAAGGTAAATTTAAAAATGAATCAAAAAACAAACTTGAACCAAAAAAGGACCAAGTCATATGTTACAAATGCAAGAAGCCAGGGCACTTCAAAAATGAGCTAAGAAGAAGCAACTCAAGAAAAAGAAGGCATTGAAGGCTACATGAGATAATTCAAGTGACTCCAAGGATGAAGAAGCAAGCAATAAAGAGGAGGTCAACTTCACGCTAATGGCCTTAGGAGAAGAGGTTAGTGAGTTATTTAATGAAGAGTTATCTTTCGATGAACTTTCTATCGCTTTTTATGAATTATTTGATGAATGTAAAACTATTAGTAAGAAGTTCAATTTATTAAAGAAAGAGCATACTTTATTACAAGATAAGTTTGATAGTCTCCAAACTCCTTTACCCCTATGCTCTAAGTGTGAACACTTAGAAGCAATAAAAAATGAGAACTTACTACTTAAAGAGACTCTAAACAAGTTTAAGATCAGTAACAAGGGCTTAGATATGATCCTTGCAAACAAGGGTCATATTAAAAATAGAAGTGGAATTAGATTTGTGAGTGGATCTCACCTTCATTAAAGGATCCACATTACATGTATTACCTCATTTAAAATATAATTTTTGTTGTAAATCCGAACATGTTGTTTACAAATATCCATTTAGAAAAATTAGTCCATATAAATTGATATGGGTTCCTAAAAGAACTATAAATAATTCAATGCTAAATGACAAAGTTAGTAGATCAATATTTGAGGCACCCAAAATCAAATGGGTACCTAAAAACCATCCTCTTTTGTAGAACCATTCACCATCACAAGCTAGGAGCAAGAGATGGTATCTTGATAGTGGATGCTCAAGGCATATGACCGGAGATCCATCTCAATTCTCTATGCTCACTAGCAAAGAATAAGGGTATGTCATCTTCAGAGACAACAACAAGAGTAAAATTATTGGCAAGGGAACCATAGGTAACAAATCAACTTTTTTAATTGATAATGTGTTATTGGTAGATGATTAAAAGTATAATCTTTTGAGTGTTAGTCAATTATTAGATGAGGAATATGTTGTGAAATTTGAATCTAATGCTTGCATTATTGAAAAACCATACAATAATACATCTATGATTACACTAAAACAAAATAATATTTACACCATCAACATTGATGATCTTAGTAGTGAAATGTGTTTTTTGGCGTTGAATGATGACGCTTGGTTTTGGCATAGGAGATTAAGTCATGCTAGTATGAAACTAATCAATCAAATCACATCCAAAGCACTTGTAAGAGGCATTCCCAATATTAAGTTCATTAAAGATAAAGTATGTGATGCTTGTCAACTAGGAAAATAAATTAAAACTAGCTTCAAGCCAAAGAGTCAAATAAGTACCTCTAGACCATTACAATTGATCCATATGGATTTATTTGGACCAGTTGACATAACAAGCGTAGGAGGTAACAAATATGCTGTCTTTGTAATTATATATGACTATAGTAGATACACTTGGACCTATTTCTTGGCTCACAAAAGTGATTGTTTTAAATGTTTCTATAAATTTTGTAAAATTACTCAAAACGAAAAGGGTTTCATGATTTCATCAATTCGGAGTTATCACGATAGTGAATTCTAAAACCGTGACTTCCAAAATTTTTGTGAATCAAATGGGTATAACCATAACTTCTCTACTCCAAGGAATCCTCAGTAAAATATAGTAGAAAGAAAAAATAAAAATTTATAAGAAATGGCAAGAACTATGTTAAATGAACATAGTTTATCCAAATATTTTTGGGCTGAAGCCGTTAATATGACTTGCTATATCATGAATAGGTTTCTAGTAAGACCATCTCTATCCAAGACTCCTTATGAATTATGGAATAACAAAAACCTAATGTTTCTTACTTTAAAGTTTTTGGTTGCAAATACTTTATTTTAAATGAAAAGGATGCTTTAAAAAAATTCGATGCTAAATTCGATGAAGGCATCTTTCTTAGTTACTCTTCTGTTTCTAAAGCTTTTCATGTTTTTAACAAAAGAATGTTAGTTATAGAAGAGTCTCTTCATGTAGTTTTTAATGGAATTTCTGAATTTAAGAAAAAAGATTTTGATGATGATTTTGGTTTTGATGGTTTGAATTTAAATGAACCCTCTCCTCAAATTAGCAACTTGGATGCATCTTCTTCCAAATTTCTTTACCTAAGGAATGGAAGTATATAAATATCCATCCCAAAGAGTTAATTATAGGAGACACATCGAAAGGGGTTCAAACTCGTTCTTCTTTTAAAAATTTTTGTGCCTATGCCGCTTTTCTTTCTCAAATTGAACCTAATTATATTGACGATGCCCTAAATGATGATTCTTGGGTTATCGCAATGTAAGAAGAATTGAATCAATTTGTAAGGAATGAGGTATGGAAGCTTGTTCCTAGACCTAGTGACCATTTAGTTATTAGTACTAAATGGGTCTTTACAAACAAGCAAGATGAATGCGGTATCGTGATTAGAAACAAGGCTAGACTAGTGGCCAAAGGTTTCAACCAAGAAGAATGTATTGATTATGAAGAGACCTTCATTCCTGTGGCAAGATTAGAAGTCATTAGGATGTTCCTTGCCTATGCTAGTAGTAATAATTTTAAGCTTTTTCAAATGGATGTCAAAAGTACTTTCTTAAATAGCTTTATTTCTTAAGAAGTGTATGTTGAACAATCACCCGGATTTGAAAACTCTCTTCTTCACAATCATGTGTTTAAACTAACTAAGGCTCTCTATGGATTAAAATAAGTCCCTAGGACTTGGTATGAGAAGCTTAGTTCTTTCTTAATTTTAAATAATTTTACTAAAGACAAGGTTAATACTACATTGTTTATTAAATATTTTAAAAATAATTTTCTTATTATTCAAATTTATGTTGATGATATTATTTTTGGTTCTTCGAATGAATCACTATGTGAATCATTTGCCTAAGTGTATGAGTCATAAATTTAAAATGAGCCTAATGGGAGAATTAACCTTCTTTTTAGGATTGCAAGTTAAACAACTTAGTGATAGTATATTTCTTAATCAAATAAAGTATACATTAGAATTGTTAAAACGATTTAACATGGATGGTTCAAAAGCCATCAACACTCTAATGAGTAGTTCCATCAAGTTAGACTTGGATGAAAGTGAAGAAAATTTTGATCAAAAAACATATAGGGGAATGATAGGTAGCTTACTTTACCTCACCGCAACTAGACCACATATCATGTTTAGTGTAGGTATATGTGCAAGATTCCAAGCTAATCCTAAGTTATCTCACCTTAAAACTGTTAAAAGAATTCTTAGGTATCTTAAAGGAACCCCTAATCTAGGATTATGGTATCCAAAATCCGATAACTTTGATTTAAAAGCCTATGCGGATGTGAATTTTGGTGAATGTAGAATAGATAGAAAGAGCACATCCGGAACATGCCAATTTTTGGGACATGCACTTGTTTCTTGGACTTTCAAGAAATAAAATTCGGTTGCACTATCTACAGCGGAAGCCAAATACATAGCTGCAAGTGCATGTTGTGTACAAGTTGTTTGGATGAAAAATACGTTAAAAGACTATGGAATTTATTTAAAGAACATTCTCATAAAATGTGATAATACAAGCACTATTTGTCTAACTAAAAATCCAATTCAACACTCTAGAACTAAGCATATTGACATTAGGCATCACTTTATACGAGATCATGTCAATAATAATAATGTCATTCTAAAATTTATTGATACAAAATACCAATTAACAGACATCTTCACAAAACCCCTAAATGAAGAATAATTTGACTTCATTAGAAGAGAATTAGGCATGCTAAATTGTTCTAACACATGATGTTGGATGTTTCTTTTTCAAAATTTTCCATGTATCATCTTAATATTATCTCTTTATTTTTTAAAGACATCTTTACAATATCATCTTGGCATTTTGATTAAAGCTCTCATTTTTATCTTCCTATTTTGATTCTCCTCTTCAATTGATGAATTTTTGAGTTATTTCATGACTTTTGATGAAATGATTAAATTTTTAGTTTTGATAGTTTTATATTGATATTATATTTTCGCATTTTGATGACATCTTTATATCATGGAGCTCTCATTTTTATCTTTCGATCATAATCTTGATGAAAGCTATCATGATGTTGTTATTCTCTTTCTTTAAATAGTGGATACTAATGATGTAGTAAAAACTGATTTTATACCCTCCTTTAAGTATGACTATAGATATTTCATGACTTGAATTTTATATGAAGCTTAACATATGTATAAATTAATATCATTATTTGTGCAAAATTAAGTTTTTAAATGTTCATTTTTTATTTTTATTCTTGTGCTAATCAGTATGATTCAAGGTTTTATGACTTCCTCCTCATGAATCACTACAAGAATTCTACATCGAAGTTTTTCCTTCAAATTTTTGATATTGATATATTTCAATCGTTGAAGTTTTATGAGTTTTGACATCTCAGTCTCATGGAGTTTACTTAAAATATGAAATCCTTGATAAATGACTTTACTGATCTATCCTTTCATAATTCTATGCTTGAATTCTCAATCAAAATATTGAGTCTTATATTCTTCATGTATGAATTCTTCATGAGCATTTTGACACTCTAATATTTTCTTTCGGATCTCATGAATATGAATAAAAATGATCCAAACATTTTTCGGATTTCTCCGTCAAGGATGACATATTTTGCATTATGTTCGACTCATTCATCATATGCTTGAAAATTGACCACTCATTTTTTTGTGTATGGTATGATACCTTGTGATGGCTACTTCACCTCCTTTTTATTGATGACAAAGGGGGAGAAAAATATGAAATTAATGACAAATGACTTATATGTAGCAATATGTTGGAATGAAAAATGACTTATATGTATTGTATCTCATCGTAATAACTTATATAGTTCATATTGCAAATTGCTTTTACTATGCTTTGAAATCAACAATTAATTGTTATAAAGCATTGCAATGTATCGTAATATATCTCAAATGCTTAAATTTTTTAAGCTATTATTTCATTTGATATCATGCCTTGACTTTATTGATCCTTGTGTTATTTCAATTTGTGATTAGTTTCTCTTGTCGAAATGATGAATGTCTATCATTCAACTAGAAAATGCATATCATGCCAAGACATTGTGAAAAATATGAAGTTTCGTATTTATGGATAAAAAATCATATTTATTAAGTTTGATGATAAATAAAACTTATCGGTTTCGGTTTGAATTCAAAAGATTAAATTCAAGTGTTTTTACCTTCTCATGATATGGCATATAGATAGGGGGAGTTCGTTTAACTCCATCATCAATTGATTATATCATCAAAAAGGGGGAGATTGTTGAATCTAGGATTTTGATGATGAAGTCAATTGGTGAATTATTTGTTCTAATCCATATTGTCAAGATAAGTGTGTAGGATTAACTACGATGGGATAAAAATATAAAACGATTTACCGAGGTCAAGTTCGCTAGGAGTTCAAGAAGTCACTGGAAGAATCGTCGAAAGTGCTGCCGGAACCAACCGAGATAGAATTAGGGACTTGTCGAAGGTTTTAGAAGTTCGCCAGAAAAATCGTCAGAGGTTCGTGGAGATCACCGAGAAGGTTTGAAAGCTTGTCGGAGACTCATTGAACTCGCCACGGAATCCGGGAGCTTACTGGGAGTCCGTCGAAAGAAATCCGAAGGAGTGTCGGAAGTCCATCGGAACTTCACCAGAAAGCTTACCGGAAGAAGACTTGAAGAATGTTGGTTTAAATTACTTAGAATTATGTTTCAATTTTGTAATTAAGCATGTAATTTAGGTTAGGATTAGGTGTTAATCCTATAACCTAAAGTAGAGGCCCATTGGGCCTTGTTTTGGACCAGTCTGGGCTGAGTTTAAGACCCAAACCAATGTGCTGAAAAGTACTGGGCGGTGGCATCGCCCAGTGGCTGAAAGCTGGGCGGTGGCACCACCCAGCATCCGAGAGACTAGGCGGTGGCATCGTTGCCTTGGGCGGTGGAACCGCCCAATGCATTGTCAGTCTGACAACTGACAGGCGGTGGCATCGTCAGCACCGGGAAACCCAAAAGTAATTCAAATTTAGAGCTCAAATTTGAATCCTCTTAAGGTCTATAAATACCCCTCCTTTCTCAACAGAAAGAGCACCCTTTTGAGAGTTAGAAATTGAGCAAAAGCTTTGGCAAAGTCTTATTTTCGATAGCTAGTGTTCACCTCCCTCTTTCTCTTTAAAAAATCTGTAAGAGTGTGAATCTCTTGTAAAAGGATTGTAAGAGGGGTATTTGGTCCTTCCCTTTTAAAGTGACTTGCTAGTGGAAGTTGAGAGTCTCATCGAAGAAGGCTTCGGAAGTAGATGTAGGTCACTTGACCGAACCACTATACATCGTGGTGTTCTTGAATGTGTGAGTGTTTAAATTTCGGAATTGTTTCTATACTTAGCTGCAAATTGTTCGGTTTTCATCTCCTTTACTCAAGCTACTTCAACTAAGTCATCTTCGTTGAATCGAAATCTCAATACAAACTAGCTATTTACGAAATCGATTTCAAACTTACGAGTTTTAATCCACTGCACTAATTCACCCCCCCCCCCTCCCCCCTCTCTTAGTGCCTCTCCGATCCTAACAGTTAGGAGTCTTCAGAGCTGCTCGAATCATCCCATGTTGCTTTGAGTGTCTTTTTTTTTTCCTGGTTGTTTCTTCTTTACTTGGGGACATTCGCTTTTGAAATACCCCAGCTTCTTACATTCGTAGCATATGACTTGTTCTTTCTTGGGTTTAATTTTATTTTTAGAGTCATTTTTAGTTTTATTTCTTCTTATGAATTTTTAAAATTTTCGTGTTAAGAGTGCCAAATCATCATCATAGTCCTAATCACTTGAACTTTCTTTCAAGCAATCTTTATGAGTTCTTAGTGCTATATCCTTCCTATTCTTTGGAAGGGAGTTCTCAAGTTCTTCATGAGTATTACAAGTCATCTCATAAGTCATTAAAAACCCAATTAGTTCTTCGAGAGGAAAATTATTTAAGTCCTTGACCTTTTGAATGGTCATTCCTTTAGGATCCCAACTCTTTAGAAGGGATCTTAAAATTTTATTTATAAGTTCAAAGTTAGAAAAACTTTTACCAAGCACTTTTAGTCTATTGACGGCTTCCGCAAACCGAGTGTATATGTCTCTAATGGACTCACTTGGTTTCATTCGAAACAATTCACAAGCATGAACTAAAAATTTATTTTAGACTCCTTTACTCTACTAGTGCCTTCATGTGTGACTTCAAGTGTGTGTCAAATATCAAAAGTCATTTCACAAATAGAAACACGATTGAACTCATTCTTATCTAAAGCACAAAATAAGGCATTCATAGCCTTGGGATTTAGAAAGAGAGCCTTCTTCTCCAACTCATTATAATCGTTCATTGGAAGAGAATACTTTTTAAAATCATTTTCGATATTGTTCCATAATTTTAAATCCATAGAAATAAGAAAATTTATCATTCGAGTTTTCCAATAGGTGTAATCCGACTTATTGAACATGAGTGGACGTGTGATTAAGTGACTCTCTTGGTTACCGATAAATACTATCTCTCTTAGGTTTAAAACCAAAATGAGAGTGACCTGGCTCTGAAACTAACTATTAGGATCAAGAATAACACTAAGAGGGGGTAAATTAGTACAGCGGATAAAGCGAATGATTTAAACAATTTTGGAAAATTTCGTATGATGAAAATTTTTCATTCGACAAAAATCGTTTTGGAAAGACGTTAACTCGAGTGAGTTTGTAAGAGAGTATAGAGAGGAAATTAGACAGTTGCAATGAAGTATAAATTGAATGCAACAAAAGTATATTATGCACTAAAAGAAGAATGTGCTAATTTTATAGTAGTTCGGTTGTCCAACCTATGTCCACTTCTGATACCTCCTCCGATAAGGTCACCGACTTCCACTATCGATCTTTCTTGAAGGAGAAAGACCAATCATCCCTTTACAGAACTTTACAAGTGGCTCACTCTCATTTTATAAACTTTTACACTTAGAGAATGGTGGAGGTGAACACTCAACTTTTGAAAGCTATTTGACTATAGTTTTGGATAAGTTCTTATCACTTCTCTATACTCAACTAGCTGAAAAGTAAGGGATATTTATTAGCCTCAATTGGCTTCAAAAATAAAGTCAAAAAAGGTCTCATCTTAGATTTTTGGGGTACTAACGATACCACCACCTAACCCTGGTGGTACTACCGCCAGTTGACCCTGACATTGGGCGGTATCATTACTCGGTCTGGCAGTACCATTGCCAGACAGGGTCTCGGTTACTGACCTAGGGCGGTACCATCACTTGACTGGCAGTACCACCACTTAGTAGTTATTAACTGTCGGCGATATCACCACCCAGTCTATGCAGGACCATCGCTCAGGCTTTTGGAAGACTAAGCTTGGTGTGGTTCCACCGCCCCAATCTGGCGGTGCCACTGCTAGATAGGGTTCAGCAACCTGGTTGGGACTTGAATCCAGCACAAACCAATCTAAATACGAGCCTAGTTGGCCCCTAACAGAGTTAATGGGATTACCTCCCAAATCAAATCCTAATTGTTGGGTCCAGCCCATATGTGGGCTTGGACTGGATAATTGAGCTTTTGAGCCCAAATTAGTTAATAAAAAAAAAGAAAAAAGATAAAAAATTATGCACAGTTGAGGGTTACAAGGAAGCGAAGCGTGCGTTCAGCAAAAGAGAGGCAACGCAGAGGGAAAGAACAGAGAGAGAAAGAGGAGAGAGAAAATTAAGATCTTGAGGTTTCTGCTTGACGATCAATGGCCAAACTTCGTCAGTTTTGGCCCAAATTATATGTGAAGAATTCTTACAGCAAGCTCTACGATTCTAACGGTGCTGATCTATAGTTTATCCTCTCTGAAATACTTTTCTGCTATACATATTTGGTGAGATCTAAACCTTTCTTTGATGAGATCCATCCATGTGATGATGACATACTATTCTTGAGCTAAGATATATGGTCTTAATGTTATTATGATCCTCTTATTATTTTAGAGAAGATTTATTATAAACCTATTATCATTATTGGTGATAGTAGAAGTTTGAAGTGGACTACGGTCCTGTGATTTTTCCCACATTAGGTTTTCTACGTTAAAAAATTCAATCTCACTTGTAATTGATTCACTATTCTACTGTTTATATTATTCTGGTTAATATTTGCTTGTGATATCAAGTTGATATTTTTGATGAGGAACCCATTTTGATACACAAAGAGGGAAAAAAATTATTCCACTTTAACAGGTTTTTTCCCAATAAGTGGTATCAGAGTAGCAGGTTATTTGCTATTAGTTTTTCTTATGTGATTGAAATGGAAGAGTCAGATGGTATGATTAAATTGAACTCATCAAATTATTCTACTTGGAGGCGTATAATGGAAGACTTGCTCTATTACAAATATTTGTATAAGCCCATCAAAGTTAAAGAAAAACCCTCTACTATGGAAAAGGAGGAATGGGAGGTCCAACAAAAGAAAGCTATTGGTTATATTAGAAGATGGATGGATATAAATTTGCATGAGCATATTTCTGATGAAACCAAAGCTAATATTTTTTGGTAAAGGCTAGAAAATCTCTTTACGAAAAAGATAATGGGAAATAGAGTTTCTCTCCTTAGAAGACTTATTAATTTGAAGTATCAAGATGGTGGTAATATTGTTGAGCACAAAAGCCTATTTTAGAGTCTTGCAAACAAGTTGGTTGCTATGAAAATAAATATAGATCATGAAATGCAGGGATTGCTACTTCTCAGCTCTTTACCAGATGTTGGGAAACGTATGTGGTGACAATTTGTAACTCCACGCCAAAGGAGAATCTAACCATAGACATGGATAAAGATAGTTTACTGAATGAAGATGCTAGAAGGAAAGAACAAGGAGAATCTTCTTCTGATGCACTTGTTACTAAAAAGAAGGAAAGACGTGGAAGAAGTCACAGTAGAAATTCACATCGTTACAAAGGAAGATCCAAGTCTAAAAGAGATATTAAGTGTTTCCACTGCAACAAGCCAGGTCATATGAAGAAAGAGTGTAGGTTTTGGAAGTGAGAACAGAATGAAAGGAAGAAAAATGAAAAAAGAGACTAATACAGTTGCTGTTGAAGGTGAAATCATTATTATTTGTGATGATGGATGCGTTAGTCTTGCAGCTCAGGACAGTAACTGGGTAATTGACTCTAGTACCTCATTCCATGTTACTTCTCATGGTGATTTCTTCATATCCTATACTGTTGGTAATTTTGGCAATGTTAGATTGTGGGTATTAGAGATATTTGCTTAGAGACCAATACTGGGAGCAAATTGATACTCAAAGATGTTAGACATGTTCTAGATATTTGTTTGAATTTGATATCTACAGGAAAACTTGATGATGAGAGATTTACACACTATTTTGGTAAAAGCAAATGGAAGCTCACTAAAGGTTCTCTAGTTGTGGCGCGAGGAAAGAAGTTAAACTCCTTTTACATTATGAAAGTTAAGCTACATAAAGGAGAGATTAATGCAATTCAAAAAGGTAAATGCATAGATCTTTGGCATAAGAGGCTTAGTAGAAGGGAATTCAAACTCTTGCTAGAAAGCAATTCTTACCAGAGTTGCAAGGTACATCTCTTAAATCTTGTGATCATTGCTTAGTTGGAAAAACATATAGAGTTGCATTTCATACTTATCCGCCATCTAGAAGATCAAATATTATTGATTTAATTCATACTGATGTCTGTACTATGCAAACTAGAACTCTTGGAGGTGCTCTTTATTTTGTTACTTTTATTGATGATCATTCTAGAAAAGTTTAGGCTTTTGCTTTGAAATCTAAAGACCAGGTACTCGATATCTTCAAAGAATTTCATGTTAGTGTTGAAAGAGAAACTGGCAGAAAGCTAAAGAGTGTTCGAGCAGATAATGGTGGTGAGTACAGGGGTCCTTTTGAGAATTATTGTAGGTTTCATGATATCAGGCTTGAGAAAATAGTTCCAAAAACTCCTCAACAAAACGGTGTGGTAGAAAGGATGAATAGAACCATTGAAGAAATGATTAGGTGTATGCTTTCCCATGTCAAGTTACCTAAGTCATTTTGGGAAGAGGCTATGAGAACTACAGTTGACCTGATAAATCTTTCTCCATTAGTTCTTCGAAAGGTGATGTTCCAAAGAGAATATGGAAAGAGAAAGATGTATCTTATAATCATTTGAGAGTCTTTGGGTGTAAAGCATTTGTACATATTCCTAAAGATGAGAGATCCAAGCTTGATAATAAGGCAAAGGCATATATTTTCTTGGGATATGGTCATGAAAAGTTTAGGTATAGATTATGGGATCCAGTGAACAAGAAGATTATTAGAAATAAGGATGTTGTGTTTCTTGAAGACCAATTATTTGATAATAGTGATAATGTTGAGAAGCCAGAAACCTCTATTTATCTATTTATATTCCTTGGATTTTGGGTTCAGTTCCTCCACCTATAGTTCATGATGATCATGGGGGAGATGAAGAAGAAGATTGCAGTGAGAATGTCAGTGATGATGCTCGTACAGCTAATGATGTTAGACCCACTAAGCAAGCACCTCCACCATCAGTTGAGATTCTATTGAGAAGATCCACAAGAAAGTGACAACCATCTACAAGATATCCTCCATATGAATATATTATGCTTACTGATGGGGGAGAGTCAGAAACTTACCAAGAAACTATTCTACATGAGTACAAGAATAAGTGGGTTAAAGTCATGCAAGAAGAGATGAGATCCTTGCTTGAGAACCATACCTATAACTTGGTAAAATTACCTAAAGAGAAGAAAGCTCTTAAGAATAAATGGGTTTATAGATTGAAGACTAAAAATAATAGCTCATAATAAAGATATAAGGCATGACTAGTTGTGAAGGGATTCAGTCAGAAGAAAGGTATTAACTTTGAAGAAATATTTTCTCTTGTAGTGAAAATGTCCTCTATCCGAGTTATTCTTGGTTTAGCTGCCCGCTTGAATTTAGAAGTTGAGCAACTTGATGTGAAAATTGCATTTCTTCATGGTGACCTAGAAGAAGAAATTTACACGGAGCAACCAAAATATTTCAAAATCAAGGGAAAGGAAAATCTAGTGTGCAAGCTAAGGAAAAGCTTATATGGTCTCAAACAAACACCCAAACAGTGGTACAAGAAGTTTGATTCCTTTATGATAAGCCAAGAGTACAATAGAACCACATCTGATCATTGTGTGTTTACAAAAATATTTTCAAATGATGATTTCATTATTCTCCTGCCATATGTTAATGATATGCTGATTGTTGGCCATGATGTTGGTAAAATTGAGAAACTTAAAAGAGAGCTAAGTAAGTCTTTTGCCATGAAAGACTTGGGATCAGTGAAACAAATACTTGGCATAAAGATTCTTCGTGATAGGAAGAAATGGAAGATTTGGCTATCTCAGGAAACCTATATTGAGAAGTTTCTTGAAAGATTCAATACGAGTAAAGCCAAAACAGTTTGTTCTTCACTTGTAGGTCATTTTAAGCTCAGCTCAAAATAATGTCCGACAAGTGAGAAAGAAAAAGAGGAAATGTCCAGAGTGCCTTACTCATTTGCAGTAGGCAGTTTGATGTTTACTATGGTTTGTACTAGGCCAGATATAGCTCATGCAGTTAGAGTTGTTAGCCGATTTCTCTCTAATCCTGGAAAGAAATATTGGGCAGTAGTAAAATGGATGTTAAGATATCTAAGAGGTATTTTCATGTTGTGTTTATATTTTGGCAATGGTGAACTTGTGTTAGAAGGGTACACAGATGCAGTCATGCCAGGTGATACTAATTTCAGGAAGTTCACTTTGGGGTTCTTGATAACATTTGCAGGGGGAGCAATCTCTTAGCATTCTAAGTTATAGAATTATGTTGCTCTATCAACCACAGAAACAAAATACATAACCATTATTGAAGCCTGTAAGAAAGTTTTGTGGATGAAAAAGTTTCTATAAGAATTGGGTTTGAAACAGGAAGGATATAATGTTTACTGTGACAGTCAGAGTGTCATTCACCTCTCCAAGAATTCAACATACCATTCTAGATCTAAGCATATTGATGTGAGATACCATTGGATTCATGATGTGCTTGAGATAAAAGAATTACAATTGGAAAAGATGTTGAATCTCGAATTTTGATGATGAAGTCAATTGATGGTTATTTGATCTAATCCATTTTTGAGATAAGTGTGTAGGATTAACTATGATAGAGTTAATTACCGGAGTCAAGTTGCTAGAAGTTCAAGAGTCCACCGGAAGTTCGAAGGATCATTGGAAGTGCTGTCGGAGCCAACCGAGATGAAATCGGAGACTTGCTGAAGGTTTTGGAAGATAGCCGGAAAGATCGTCGGAGGTTCGCGAAGATCACCGAGAAGGTTCAGAAGGGTGCCAAAGACTCGTTAAACTTACCATAGAATCCGGGAGCCTGCTGGGAGTCCGCCGGAAGGAATCCGAGGGAGTGTCGGAAGTCCACCGGAAGATCGTCGGAAAGCTCTTTAGAAGATAACTTGATGGTGTCGGTTTAATTTGGCTTTAAAAGTTCATAGTTAGCACTTAATTAGGGTATAGACTAGGTGTTAATCCTGTCTAGACCCGTATTGGGCCAATTGGGCCTTTAATAGGCTGTATTGGGCCGAAGGTTAGGCCCATACTGATTTACGGCAAAGCGTAGCACCTTTTTGCTTGGCCGTCAGACGGCAGCGGTAGCACCACGGACCAGCGGTAGCACCGCCTGCTGATAGTAGGCCGGTGGTAGCACCGCTTCGAGCAAAGCAGTGGTACCGCTTGACAAGTGGTTGCAACCACTGTCGAGCGGTAGTACCGCTGCCAGAAGCGGTAGTATCCAAAGACACCTGACACACGCAAAGGTGTGTCAGGCGGTAGTACCACCAGTGCCAAGCGGTAGTACCGCCTACAGTCTGAAATTTCGGACGAGACCTCTTTGAGTGGGATTTTTGAATTCCGAAAAAAGCTCTATAAATACCCCTTTACTCCTACCTGGTTGGGGGATCTTTGCAGTGTTAGAATTGAGTCTAAGTTATAACAAATTTCTGCTTTCATTTGCTCAAGTGTTCTCCTCCTTTCTTCTCCTTGTAAAAATCCTGTAAAGAGAGGGAACCTCTTGTAAAAGGCTATAAAGGGGTGTTTGGTCCTTCCCCTTCAAGAGACTTAGTAGTGGAAGTTGGGAGCCTCATTGGAGGAGGCTTCAAGAGTGGACGTAGGTCATTTGACCGAACCAATATACATCGCTGCGTTTACTTGTTGTGTGAGTACTTAAAATTCTACATCGTAAATTTCTTAAGCTGCAAACTGATCGGATTTCGTCTCCCTGCTTCCAATTTCATTTACCTGAATATTTTCAAGTTAAAGTCTCTTTCGCTGAATCAAGTTCTTAAGCAAATCTTCGGAATCAGTTTTCAAGCTTTATTCATTTTAATCCGCTGCACTAATTCACCCCCCCCCCCCCTCTTAGTGCCACTCAGAGCAAGGTTCACTCTCATATTTGGTTTAAAACCCAAGAGAGATGGCCTTTTCCGGCATGCAAGAGGGTCACTCCATTACTCGTCCACCTATGTTTAATGGGTCGGATTATACGTATTGGAAGGCTCATATGAGGATTTTTCTTATTTCTATAGATTTTAAGCTTTGGAATATCGTTGAAAATGGGTTTCAAAAATCTTCTCTTTCGATGAGCGAATGGAATGAGTCGGAGAAGAAGGTGTTTGCTTGTTTTGTGCACTAGACAAAAACGAATTTAATTGCGTATCAAATTGTGAATCGCCTTTTGATATTTGGTAAATTCTTGAGATCACTCATGAAGGCACTAGCCGAGTGAAAGAGTCCAAAATCAACATTCTTGTGCATTCTTACGAGCTTTTTCGAATAAAACCAAGTGAGTCCATTGGAGACATGTACACCCGCTTTACGGATGTCATCAATGGACTCAAGGCACTTGGTAAAGATTTTTCTAATTTTAAATTAGTAACAAAAATTTTAAGATCCCTTCCAAAATGTTGGGATCCAAAGGTTACGGCCATTCAAGAGGCCAATGACCTTAAGACTTTTCCTATCGAAGAACTCATAGGGTCTTTAATGACCTATGAAATGACATGTCATGCTCATGATGAGCTAGAGAACCTCCTTCCAAAGAACAGGAAGGATATGGTATTAAGAACTCAAGAAGACCACTTGAAAGGAACATCAAGTGATGAGAACTTTGACAAGGACATTGCACTCTTAACTAGAAAATTTAAAAAATTCATTAAAAAGGGTAAATTTAAAAATGAATTCAAGAACAAACTTGAATCAAAAAAGGACCAAGTCATATGTTATGAATGCAAGAAGCCGGGGTACTTCAAAAATGAATGCCCCCAAGCCAAGAAGAAGCAACTCAAGAAGAAGAAGGCATTGAAGGCTACATGGGATGACTCGAGTGATTCCGATGATGAAGAAGCAAGCATCAAAGAGGAGGCCAACTTCGCTCTAATGGCTTTGGGAGAAGAGGTAAGTGATTTACTTAATGAAGATTTATCTTTCGATGAGCTTTTAATTGCTTTCCATGAATTATTTGATGAATGTAGAACTGTTACAAAAAGCTTCAATTCTTTAAAAAAGGAACATGCTTTATTACTAGATAAGTTTAAGAGTCTTAAGCATGATTCTCTTCCTCTGCTCCCATGCTTTAAGTGTAATCACTTAGATGCAATCAAAAAGGAGAACTTGCTACTCAAAGAGACCTTAAATAAGTTTAAGGTCGGTAGTTACAGCTTAGACATGATCCTTGCTAACAAGGGACATGTTAGAAATAGATGTGGAATTAGATTCATAAGTGGATCTCACCGAACTCAAACCACATTCATTAAAGGGCCAACATTACATGTATCCTCTCATTTGAAATGCAATTTTTATTGCAAATCCAGACATGTTGTTTACAAATGTCCATATAGGAAACTTAGCCCAAATAAATTAGTATGGGTTCCTAAAGGATCAATTAGGAACTCATTGAATAATGATAAATTTAGTAGATCAGCTTTTGAGGCACCCAAGTCAAAATGGGTACCTAAAAACCATCCTTTCTTGTAGATAAAAATACCCACACAAGCTAGGAGCAAAAGATGGTACCTTGATAGTGGATGCTCAAGGCACATGACCGGAGATCCATCTCAATTCTCTAAGCTCTCTAGCTAAGACGAAGGGTTTGTCACCTTCGGAGACAACAACAAGGGTAAAATCATTGGCAAGGGTACTATAGGTAACAAATCAACATTTTCAATTGATAATGTGTTATTAGTAGATGGTTTAAAACATAATCTCTTGAGCATTAGTCAATTATATGATAATGGTTATATTGTAAGATTTGAATCTAATGCTTGCATCATCGAAAAACCACACAACAATATATCTATAATTGCAATCAAGCAAAATAATATCTACACTATTAATCTTGATGATCTTAGTAGTGAAATATGTTTTTCGGCCTTGAATGATGATGCTTGGCTTTGGCATAGAAGATTAGGTCATGCTAGCATGAAACTAATCTCTCAAATCATATCTAAAAACCTTGTAAGAGACATTCCTAAGGTTAAGTTCATTAAAGATAAAGTATGTGATGCTTGTCAACTAGGGAAATAAATCAAAACTAGCTTCAAGCCAAAAAATCAAATAAGTACCTCTAGACCATTACAATTGATCCATATGGATTTGTTTGGACCAATTGACACAACAAGCCTAGGAGGTAGTAAATATGCCTTTGTGATTGTAGATGACTATAGTAGATTCACGTGGACCTATTTCTTAGCACACAAAAGTGATTCTTTTAAATGTTTCTCTAAATTCTGTAAACTTACTCAAAATGAAAAGGGTTTCATGATTTCATCAATTCGGAGTGATCACGGTGGTGAATTCCAAAACTGTGACTTCCAAAATTTTTGTGAATCAAATGGGTATAATCATAACTTCTCTACTCCAAAAAATCCTCAACAAAATAGAGTAGTAGAAAGAAAGAATAGAAATTTACAAGAAATGGCAAGAACCATGTTAAATGAACATAGTTTACCTAAATATTTTTGGGCTGAAGCCGTTAATACGGCTTGCTATGTCATAAATAGGGTTCTAATAAGACCATCTCCATCCAAGACTCCTTATAAATTATGGAATGATAAAAAACCTAATGTTTCTTACTTTAAAGTTTTTGGTTGCAAATGCTTTATTTTAAATGAAAAGAATGTTTTAGGAAAATTCGATGCTAAATCTGATGAAGGCATCTTTCTTGGCTACTCTTCTGTTTCCAAAGCTTTTTGTATTTTTAACAAAAAAACGTTAGTTATAGAAGAGTCTATTCATGTAGTTTTTAATGAAATTTCTGAATTTAAGAAAAAAAATTTTGATGATGATTTTGGTTTTGATAATTTAAATTAAAATAAACCCTCTCCTCAAAATAGCAACTTGGAAGCATCTTCTTCCGAATTCTCCTTACCTAAGGAATGGAAGTATGTAGATGCCCATCCCAAGGAGTTAATCATAGGAGACACATCGAAAGGGGTTCAAACGTGTTCTTCATTTAAAAATTTTTGTGCTCATGCCGCTTTTCTTTCTCAAATTGAGCCTAAAAGCATTGACGAAGCCTTGAAAGATAATTCTTGGGTTATCGCAATGTAAAAGGAATTGAACCAATTTGAAAGAAATAAGGTATGGAAGCTTGTCCCTAGACCAAGTGACCATTTAGTTATCGGTACTAAATGGGTCTTTAGAAACAAGCAAGATGAATATGGTATTGTGGTTAGAAACTAGGCTAGATTAGTGGCCAAAGGTTTCAACCAAGAAGAAGGTATCGATTACAAAAAAACCTTCACTCCTGTGCCTAAATTAGAAGCCATTAGGATGCTCCTTGCCTATGCTAGTAGTAATAACTTTAAGCTTTTTCAAATGGATGTCAAAAATACTTTTTTGAATGGCTTTATTTCTGAAGAAGTTTATGTTTAACAATCACCCAGTTTTGAAAACTCTCTTCTTCCTAGTCATGTGTTTAAATTAACTAAAGCTCTCTATAGATTGAAACAAGCCCCTAGGGCTTGGTATGAGAGGCTTAGTTCTTTTTTAATTTCAAATAATTTTACTAAAGGCAAGGTTGATACTACATTATTTATTAAATATTTTAAAAATAATTTTCTTATTGTTCAAATTTATGTTGATGATATCATTTTTGGTTCTTTAGATGAATCACAATGTGAATCATTTGCTAAGTGTATGAGTCATGAATTTGAAATGAGTCTAATGGGTGAGTTAAACTTCTTTTTAGGATTATAAATTAAACAACTTAGTGATAGAATATTTCTTAATCAAACTAAGTATACAGTTGAACTATTAAAACAATTTAACATGGATAGTTCTAAAACCATCAACACTCTAATGAGTACTTCCACCAAGTTAGACTTGGATGAAAATGAAAAAAATTTTGATCAAAAAACATATAGGGGAATGATAGGTAGCTTACTCTATCTCACTGCAACGAGACCTAATATCATGTTTAGTGTAGGTCTATGTGCAAGATTCTAAGCTAATCCTAAGTTATCTCACGTTAAAGCTGTTAAAAGAATCCTTAGGTATCTTAAAGGAACTCCTAATCTAGGATTATGGTATCCAAAATCTAATAATTTTGATTTAAAAGCTTATGCGGATGCCGATTTTGGCGGATGTAGAATCGATAGAAAAAGCACATCCAGAACATGCCAATTTCTAGGATATGCACTTGTTTCTTGGATATCTAAGAAACAAAACTCTGTTACACTATCTACGGCGGAAGCCGAATATATAGCTGCAAGTGCATGTTGTGCACAAATTGTTTGGATGAAAAATACTTTAGAAGACTATAGAATTAATTTAAAAAATATTTCCATAAAATGTGATAATACAAGTGCTATTTGTCTAACCAAAAATCTCATTCAACACTCAAGAACTAAGCACATTGATATTAGGCATCACTTGATACGAGATCATGTCGCTAATAATGATGTAACTCTAGAATTTATTAATACAAAACATCAATTAGCGGACATTTTCACAAAGCCCTTAAATGAAGAACAATTTGACTTCATTAGAAGAGAATTAGACATGTTAAATTTATGCTAATATTTAATAGTGCACGATTTCCAAAATGTTTAAACTTTGATTTTGATAGTTTCACCTAAATACTTTCAATGAAAATCATGTCTTTCAATGATGTATGTATCTTCACCTTCTTTTGTGATGACTAAATGGATTATATAAGCTTGACATATGCATAAATTAATGTCATGGATTCTGCATAAAAATCAAGCTCTTGAATATTTATTCATGTGCTAATCAAGTTTTTATGATTTCATATCTTCTTCCTTCATAAAAATAACAAGTTGAATCTCATCATGAATTTTCTTGGATATGGTTGATGATTGGCTTCAATGATGTATCCTTATATATATATTGGCAAAAATTGATGACTTGATAAATATCATGCATTGTATTTAAAAAAAATGACTTTATGACTCCTCTTACTTATGTTTTTTTTTTCTTCTCAAGTTTCACCCTTTCATCAAGTTTATTCTTCTCCTTTTTGTTGATGACAAAGGGGGAGAAAAATATGAAATTGATAACTTGTTGAATGTGGCCTTTATGAGCAAAATAATTTGATGACTTGATAAATATCATGCATTGTATTGAAAAATGACTTATATAGTGTAATGAAATGAAAAATGTCTCATAAGATTTGTTATTGCAATTCAATTGCTCTTGCCATGCTTTGTGTCAAAAACAGGTTGCAATCCTTAAAAAGCATTGCAATGAACCCATAAGTAATGCAATATATCACATTGTAATTGAATTTTATAGTTGAAAGATTCTTACTATATCATGTTTATCAAATGGCATCTTTCGATTGATATGACAAGTTTTCATCTCATGATTTATCTGATATGGTATCACGCTTTTTCAATCACGAGATCCTTGTTATAATCTCAAAATTTTTTGGTATCTTTTGATGAAATGATAAATGTTTATCTTTCAACTTGAAATTAAATATCATGCTTTGATATTGCTTACGAATGAAACCTCATGCTGATTGAGCATGATGATAAGTTCAACGCAAGTAACTTATCGGTTTTGGTTGAATTCAAGAGATTGAATTTAAATGT
The DNA here is from genome assembly GCA_024322285.1 of Musa beccarii. Lineage (NCBI taxonomy): Eukaryota > Viridiplantae > Streptophyta > Magnoliopsida > Zingiberales > Musaceae > Musa > Musa beccarii. The sequence goes on along the minus strand of CM044399.1, from coordinate 31,534,009 downwards.
TTTTACTTTCTCATTATATGGCATATAGATAGGGGGAGTTAAGAATAACTCCGTCATCAATTGATTGTCATCATCAAAAAGGGGGAGATTGTTGAATCTCGGATTTTGATGATGAAGTCAATTGATGGTTATTTGATCTAATCCATTTTTGAGATAAGTGTGCAGGATTAACTATGATAGAGCTAATTATCGGAGTCAAGTTGCTGAAAGTTCAAGAGTCCACCAGAAGTCCGAAGGATCATCGGAAGTGCTGCCGGAGCCAACCGAGATGAAATCGGGGACTTGCCGAAGGTTTCGGAAGTTCGCTGGAAAGATCGTTGGAGGTTCGCGGAGATCACCGAGAAGGTTCGAAGGGTGCCAAAGACTCGTTGAACTCGCCATGGAATCCGGGAGCCTACTGGGAGTCCGCCGGAAGGAATCCGAGGGAGTATCGAAAGTCCGTCGGAAGATCATCGGAAAGCTCTTCGGAAGATAACTTGATGGTGTCGGTTTAATTTAGCTTTAAAAGTTCATAGTTAGCACTTAATTAGGGTATAGACTATGTGTTAATCCTGTCTAGACCTGTATTGGGCCAATTGGGCCTTTAATAGGTTGTATTGGGTCGAAGGTTAGGCCCATACAGTTTCTGGCAAGGGCAGGCGGTAGCACCGCCTGTTGACCATAGGCCAGGCAATAGCACCGCCGACACGATGGGTCGAGGCGTGCACCGCGCCAGTAGCGGTGGTACCGCTTAACAGGTGGTTGCAACCACATATGTCGCGTAGTAATCTTGCCGGTGTCGGCGATAGTACCACCCGACACAATGTGACACACGCAAAGGTGTGTCAGGCGGTAGTACCGCCAGTGCCAGGCGGTAGTACTGCCTACAGTCTGAAATTTCGGACGAGACCTCTTTGAGCGGGATTTTTGAATTCCAAAAAAAAAGCTCTATAAATACCCCTTTACTCCTAGGTGGTTGGGGGATCTTTGCAATGTTAGAATTGAGTCTAAGCTATAGCAAATTTTTGCTTTCATTTGCTCAAGTGTTCTCTTCCTTTCTTCTCCTTGTAAAAATCCTATAAAGAGAGGGAACCTCTTGTAAAAGGCTGTAAATGGGTGTTTGGTCCTTCCCCTTCAAGAGACTTGGTAGTGAAAATTGGGAGTCTCATTGGAGGAGGCTTCAAGAGTGGACGTAGGTCATTTGACCGAACCACTATACATCGCTGCGTTTACTTGCTGTGTGAGTACTTAAAATTCTGCATCGTAAATTTCTTAAGCTGCAAACTGATTGGATTTCGTCTCCCTACTTCCAATTTCATTTACCTGAATATTTTCTAGTTAAAGTCTCTTTCGCTGAATCAAGTTCTTAAGCAAATCTTCGGAATCGATTTTTAAGCTTTATTCATTTTAATCCTCTGCATTAATTCACCCCCCGCCCCTCTTAGTGCCACTCTGAACATAACAAAAGATGCATACCAATGAGAATGGATCAGATATGTTGACAAAGTCTTTGCCTAAGGAAAAGCTTGA